>JAJHUR010000090.1:4445-18415 GCA_027495735.1 Lutjanus campechanus
CAGTAAATGAATCCAATATTCATGAATTTATTGTAGAAAAATATGAAATAAACATCTCAATGACACATCTCTCACACAGTTACATCTGGCGTTACTGGTGTTCCACCGTGTGCTGGATGTGAGCTTGTGAATGAGTGTTCCCATAGCCCTCCTCTCAGCACTGTGACGCGGAACAAACACAGTGGGACGGTGGCCTCGCAACACGACACTGGTGGACCGAGAAACACCTACATCAGAGAGGACCTAAAGCTGTGTACACATGGTTCACCTCAGGACAGAGCTGCTTACAGCACAATGTCAATGTCGGACTCCCTCTGTGCACTCTGTTGAATGCATCTCTGTGATGGTACAGTAGACAGTGTTCCCATAGCATGCTGCGGGCTATATCATACAGGATAAAGCACTATAGCAGTAAAAGCGGCTTAAAAACATGTGCTTTTATTTAACAGTGAAACCCAGTGGCGAGAATATGCCTGCTTATTTCCATATGTTGCACATCCCATCTGATTTATGAAATGATATGAGTTCATTCATTATTCATATTGGTAGTGGAGTTATTACCATTTTCCCGTCAGGCTTGCCACTGACACCATAAACATTATGAAATCACAGTTCGCCCAAGGCGTTGCTGCTGCTGTGAAAAGTGGTCACAATTGACTAGTTAGCACAGGCGTGCAGTACACTGGAGACAAGCACTAAATGCCATACAAGTGACCCGTGAATTTTTAATACAAGCAAAGTGGTGACAATAAGACAAGTGACAGAGAAGAAAAATGACTGAGGAGCTGAATATTACTGAGGCATGATCTGCTTAAAACTGCGGGCAGAGTCCTGTTATTACTGCGCCCTGAGCTAGTACAGGAGCAACAGTACATTATAGGCCATGCCCTCAATCTTAATGCAGTCCAGGTCCTGAATGTACTGTACTCACACCAGGACCCAACATGCAATCAGCAAGTTCCTTTCCACAGACGTCCTATAAGTGAAATAATTTTAAAATGAATAAGAATTTCACACCACAGCAGACTTTAGTTGTAAGCTAATTTGTCACAGGCTTATCACGGCCTATTCATCACTGATCAAGTAATTACCAGAATGAACTACAGGATAACCCCCTTCGTCCCCCCTCTTTTTCTCCCCCCCAGCGATGGTCAGCCTGTAAAACCAGGATGTGTTGGCACCTTTATGATATAAATACTCACACACCCTGGGCATAAGAAAGCTGTCAACAGAACATTTGTTTTCCATTTTTCACTACCCAAAGCACTTCAAGCTGAGGGGGGAAAAGGAGACAAGGCGTTAAAAATGTACCGCAACACTAACTATTTTGCCCCTTGGTGAATTTTGGTGCTTAAACAGATGGGGCTCCAATTGGTTCCCCTTTATTTAGTGTAACAGGATTGTCCGAATTTCCATTCAGCAAGCTCTCACCTCTGCACATGCTTGGCTGTGGTTGGCACATGCAGATTAAAGGCATAAAACACGTACGCT
This sequence comes from Lutjanus campechanus, assembly GCA_027495735.1. Taxonomy (NCBI): domain Eukaryota; kingdom Metazoa; phylum Chordata; class Actinopteri; order Lutjaniformes; family Lutjanidae; genus Lutjanus; species Lutjanus campechanus. Next base: position 5,937 of record JAJHUR010000090.1, read on the forward strand.
GTACATTCACAGATGCTTGGTTTTGTATGTGTGCAGACCAGGGGCGGAAGTTACAGATTACAATTCCCTAAATGACTATAATTAAGTCATTTTTGGGTACTTGTACTTTTCTGAGTATTTTTTTCAAGACTATATATTTTACTTATACTTTAGCTCTTACTTAAGTTTTTTTTTTCTTTTGTTTTTTAAACAGTGCAAGAGACACAATACAGTGCAATACAATACACTGAAACCCTCCTCAGGATTTGCAAAGATGTTCTCTTCATCAGAGATGGATGTAGGTCAGTCTTTTTATACTCTATGTGTGTTTGGTACCCTCGGACAGACAGGACAAGGCAAAAGTGACACTGAGAAAATATTGGTGGGTAAGGGGTCATCCAGCTGATAGCAATACATTTTTTGCAGCATTAAATCCAAGCTTAAAGAGTCTCCTCTGATGGCAATCACCAACCTTAAAGTTACCAAGTACCCAGAAACAAGGAGTGGGTGTGTGATTAATCCCCAAGCATGACAGTAAAGTTTCTTTTACTGAGTAGGCTGACAATTTCAATCCAAACCTCAATCTGCATTTTTGTAACTAATAAGGCTATCGGATCCAAACGGGCCAATGAAAACCATGACATATGGATGGAAAAAAAAAAACAAAATGCTGCAGCAGGCACAGGTTTGGAGAAGCAAATGTGACCACTGACCAAAACGGTGCAGAAGTTGGGACTAAGTTGAAGATTAAACGAAAGATTTGGAGAAACAGAAACCGCTTTCGATTGAATGCCTGCTATTTATAATGCATATAAGTCAATGGTTAAATGGTAAATTATACTTGAATTAGTGTTTCAGAAGAATACATTTGGACTTTCACTTAAAAGGACAGTGTTTAAATTCTGCCACCTGGGGTCTCCCCCACATCAAAACAATATTAAAAGACAGTTTGAAAGCATCGTGAACTAGCGTGGGATCATGGGAGTTGTTATCTTCATTGTTAAACAAGATGACTCAGACTGAAACCATGTTCATGGAAGAAGTAATGTATTAACTTGTATTCACATTATCTTAAGTCACATTTGGTGACTTGCCTCCTCACTCTCTGACGTATACCATGTTTTCACAGAGGTTAGTGTAACTAGCAGCCAGTAGGAAATATACCATTTCCTTGAAAAAATTACAGATTTCTCTGGATTTGTCTGTAATTGGAACCATTAGGGCTGGGTACTGGAACTCAATACCCTGAAATAAACTAGTACCAAGTAGGATTGAGACTTATCTAGTCAAATGATAATTGCATTCAATTCTTTTGGTACCCAGATCTAGAAAAAAAAGAGACTATTATATGTTTTTTCTCGCAGCTAATCACAGCAAGCATTCATCATAAAAAAGAACCTTGGAAAACGGTATCTAATGAAGTATTCTATTGGTATCAAATCACTTTAAGGGTACTGGTATTGTAATTTTTAAAACAATGGCCAGCCTTAAATGTAAGTACAGAATTCAACAAAATATATAAACATATGCGTTTTAAGACATTTCGATGCAGATCTGCAGTGATGTTTCCACCACTGGTGCTTATACACACACGCAGCAGCTGCTATTGCTGGTCTCTCTTAATGCCTATTCATCACTAAACTTTTCTCTGATTGAAAAACACAAGTGCATGTCAAGTGAACTGAAAGATAAGGGGTGTCAGAGGTGCGTGAGCTGACCCACGCATGGAAGTAAGCTGTTATGACCCCCCCTCCCTCCACCCTACCATAAATAGATCAAAGCACATCTGTTTCTGTGTCCAGCAGCCACACATCTATAATTGCAAACTGGCCTTAATGGCTTAGAGCGACCCATCAGATGCTAAGCAGTTTGGACACAGGAGAGGCTAAAGCATATGAGCAGAGTGCAACCATCAGTAATCGCTGGACAGGGAATTCTCTGGAGCCACAGTGGCGGCTGTCTGGTCTCTAGTGGACTGAAATAGATATCACAACTTCAGCCCAGGGACGGAGGCCCTGAGGGCCCAGCGCTGACCACACAGCTGGGATTGTGAAGCAGGGGTAGACCAGTGGTCAGAGGCAGGGATGCCACAGGGATCAAAGATAGGTGTGGAGGAAAAGTTGGCTACAGATTTAGGCTGAAGATGGTGTATTCAAGGGATACAAGAAAATGAGTTTATCAGCATAGCAGACACCCAAAAGGTTGTGTTTTAGGAAAAAGAGAGATGCCAGAACAGTTAATGATTTGAAATGAGGTCTGGGAGAGTCCGAGCTGGTCTTGGCTGAATGGATTAAGCGCTGAGTGACGAGAGAAGCCTCAAGTTGGCCAGTTGTCACAGTGTGACACTGATTCGGCCTAATGAGCGTAGTGCTGTCACCGCACATCTGCCTCTTATTCACTTGTAGAATCTGGCAGACTCAAAACCTGCTGGAGTCACTGCAAGATGCTGGAACTCGAGACACCTCCACCTCACTGCATCAGCCCTGGTTGCCTGATTACCTAACAGGAACCAAACAAAATAACTTAAAATCAAACAAGAACAACAAAGGCAGCACACAGACATTTTGAGTCATGTATTGTCATCCAGCTAGAATGACAAGGCACGATTAGAACCGTTATATTTGACAAAGAGTAAAACAGTTTCAATGACCGACAGCAACACCAATTTTAATGTAAATTTGAAATGATCTAAATAACAACATGACACATTTTACCTGTATTTACTAACATAATTGTTTCTAATTGCTAATAAATCCTATTATTTCTTTTATACAACACACATTATTAATTATCTTTTTTATGATCCACATAGTCATCAAACCTAATTTATTAATGAGTATGACTTACATGAAGGGTAAATTCACACTCAGCTGATGCCCCATAGGTATCTTACATTTATTTATGATAACAAATGCCACATTGTCTTTGACTCGCTCGATATGATTAAGTGGATGAAATGTTACAGTAATGGAACTGGAGTGTATGAGGTAGATATGAGCCTGATCTGTTGATCAGAAGAGACAACAAGACAACGAGAAAGACTGTATGTCCTGTACGTGATAATGATGATTAGGTCGTGGTGTCTCTGATCTGCAGAGGACAGCAGTCCTCCCATCTGTCCTGACTCTGAAGGCGTCTCTGTAGTACCGAGCAGCTACTCAAAAATTCCTCATGGGCATCCTCGTGGAAAATAGCACAAAGGTTTACTAAACATCATTGTGGCGGTGGCACCAATTATTGTTAATATACATCAAATAGCCTCGGCCGAGTCCGAGAAACAGACTGATCACTCCAATGACGGCAACTGTCAGTCTGCTCCCCAATGAGGAGAGCTGTTGAAATAATTAGTCCATGCCCTGTGAATAAAACAATAATACAACAGCCAAGATGACATCCAAAATATGCACATTGCCTTAGATGACCTGAAAGCCTGCCACGGCACGGACCGTGGAACAAGGCCACGTCTTCAGCCGAGTCACTGACCACAGATGAATACAGGCTTTGTTTAAGTGTGGCATGTACATGTTGGAGTAACATCAGTGATGAGGAACAGTGACCAAAAACACAGCAGTTGTTGGGATTTCTTTTGTTTGACCTTATGCTTGTGAATTTTGATCAATAAAGCTTGTGTTAAAATTTTTTCACTTTGAAGCTTTCATTTCAGGTTTCATTAAAATTAAAAATGGAGTTGAACAAGCACCATATCAGTTCTTAATTTACACATCACCTTCAACATCAAAGCATACCAGAGACAGCAGAAAAACATGCATCATATTTAAATATGTATCGGGTTGGGCCAGATTACTTTGAAATGAAGTCAGTTACTGAATACAAATTACATGTCATTTTTGTAATTAATAACATAATCCACTGGATTTCAAAAGCATGTAACATCATTTTAATACTTTTGGATAACTTTTAGATTACTTCAAAATCAAACACTGAAAATATCGGACTTTATACTAAAAAATCCTTTTTTTTAAAAAAAGTTCAGTTTTTTCTGTTTTAACATCTCAAAATATTTTCAGTGCAAAAACATGCATATGGCATGTTCAGTGTTTACAGCTGATCAAGACAAATGACCATAACAAAAATCGTAGACTACTGGCAGAAACAGTAGGTGTACTGTGTCTATTCTACAACATGTAGGATACTGCTTCTTTTATGTATTTTTATTTATTTATTCATTTTTTGTTGTTGTTGCTGCTTTTTTTTCATCTAGGGCCCCATGGAGGTCTTTGCTCTTGTAACACAAGAGAAGCCCTTACACAAAATGTTCACCTAACTTTTTCAGTGTAAATAAAAAGTAATAAAACTCCATTATTCATAATAAATCATTAAAAAACAAAAACAAATATTAGTCAAGTGGCCATTAACAAAACTGGCAACCTGAAAGGAGAAACTTACTGGCTGTCATGAAATAGAAATATCATAATCTTAAAATTGTCATATTTTAAAGCTGTAATAAAAAAGAAATCCAGTAATCTGGGACAATGTAACTATAATTTAATTACACTTTTTAAAAATATAATCTGGGCAGTTTGTAATGTGATTACATAATCCAGATTACATGTAATCCACCGCTACCCAACCCTGTATATGTACAGTAAAAATTAAAGATAGTAAAATAAATAAATAAATAAAAAGCAGCAGTAAACGAGGAAATGATGTCAGAGCTGGAGGGATTGTTTTACTGCAGATCCTGAAGATGGTGCTGCTCAGCTGCATTTCTCATCTCTTCAAGTTTTTGAAAATAATTTTAACAGAAGAGGTATACACACAAAATCACACTGCATGAAGATGACAGTTTTGTAAGACCTCCTGTTGACTGGTTTCAGATCCTGTATCAGTAAAGTATCTAAAAAGTCCCTGAGTTAGTCACTAAATTGTTACCAGCCCCAGGGGTCCTGTACTTTATCTGACCTCACATTCACGTGTGGAGGAGGGAGGACTAATGATGTATCACACTAATAACACAGCGATATAAAACTGAATACCCCAATCAAACTTTGCCATCTGTCAGTGCAAAAAGTTTTTGTGGTTGTCAGTATGACTATGACTGCATTTGTTCACTTGTTCACTGAACAAATGCAAATGTGGATGTGGCATTCTAATTATTCTGTTTCACACTAAACAGGCCTGTTCCCAGCTACGGTAGCGCTAAAATTGTATGTATATCAAGTAAAAGTGTTAAGCATACAGTTCACCTAATGTAGTAAAATATGTACTCTACAATGCAATATTCTAGCTGAGTATGGGTATGCTCAAGATCTTTTTGGGATGTGGCAAACATACAGCCTGTGGGCCTGAACTGCCTCACCAAAGGGTCCAATCTAGCCCGCTGGATGAGTTTACAAAGTGTAAAAAGTTTCAGACCAGAATACAAATTCTCTGAAAAAAAAAAACAATGAATACTTATTGTGGTCATATTTCAAGATCTACAACATTGTACAAAATCAGCAGTGGAGACTTTCATGGATAAAACCAGTAATGTCCACCATAATAACCACAAAATATAACTTCAAAAATGAAATTATCTAAAGAAAAATCTTCTTCTGCTTCTTTTTAACTGGCTAACATACGACTCACTGTAACTCACTGAGGGTAGGTACATAGTTATAGCTGATCTCCTCCTCTGGACGGTAACTTATGTCATATAGAGAAATAAGAAATAAAATCAGACTGTTTCATAACCAGTGAAAAAAAACTCCTTGTAGCTTTAACCTTCTTCCTCATAGCTTTGACTAGTTGGAGTAGCGATGCCAGCATCGCTACACAGGGGGGAAATGCCAGAAAAATTTAAAAGATTTCAACATCTCGATGAGTTGTTCAAATCATTAAGAAGTAAAATGCTATATTCTTGTTCAATTCCAAAACACATCAATGTTTTATGCATTTGTAGTATTTTGTAATGCACATATAATGGCAGCCATGACATTGTTGTAATTGCACTTATTTTCCTAAGACATCACAGGGTCTTCACCACCAATTTTGTGAATGAAAGGTTCATTAATTGTGAACATTTTCAGAATGTGCTTGTACTTCCTCAACGATTGTTGTCAGAGAATTAAGTATTTCAATTTAGCATGTTTCCTTAATCTGATGGCATTTCATGATAAATTACAGTAAATATATTGCACATTTCTCCTTTAAAAGTGTTGTTACTTATTGGTTATTATACAATGGTACATGTTCCAAACTAAAAGTTGTAAAAGTAAAAAGTAAAAGTAAAAAGTTTGACAACAGTTGGTATAGTGGATACTATTTGCAATTTGTCATGTCAAGAGTGTTTTTTAAATACATTTTTCATAAGAAATGCCTAGTTCAGATCGGTTAGGTCTATGTTTTGTTGTGTTGAAGCAAACCCCTGAATTGATCTTTCTCAGTTTTGTACATTTCAGTGCAGTTTAGTGATTCCTCAGAAAACAAAAGTGAAGTGCTTTTTTCAAAAGGCCATTGCACTTACAAATGAAGTGACATGATTTTTTTCAACCCTGTTTTTGCTATACACTGTCTCCTGGTTTTAATGTACTTTAAAGCATTTTTCCACTGCAGTACAATATCATTAAATGACAATGATACCATGTCTTGGTTTCCAGCAGTGGTGTAACCTTAAACGCTTTCTGTTCAGAGTTGGATGTGCGTTTCATTGTGCTGCATCGTTTTATTTGTCTGAAGCTGCAACAAAGCATTTTTCTGTCACAATGTTTTTGATAAAATGCCCAAACCCAGGAGCAACTTCTAAGGTACTAAAAATGATGCCTCTGGCACCAATGATCAGACCACTAAAAGTCATTGAACTCGATTCTTTTTCAAGTCATAACAGTCAAGACAACTCTGAATCCTTCAATGTGTACAGACTAATCACAGCACCATCTGTGGGTGCTCCTGTGAGTTGTTTATGTGTGTGATGAGCCCATTAAACTGATAAGTTTATGTACCATGAGACTTCCGTAAATGTGGGAGTAAGGTGGAATTCACAGCATGTTCATGGGTGTGAAGTCACGAGCAGTTCAAAAGGACACCAGGCACAATGAGCTGGTGTGTGTTTTTCACAACCAGCTACACCAGTGTCAACACTGTGACATGTTCGATTAAGAACGAGTCACTATGAATGAAAGGGATTGTAGGCATTCTTTAAGATGCTGTCCATATAGACACCTGTGACAGCACATAATTATGGGCCCTTCACACTCACACATTCTCAGTCAGTACAGCAACTCTTTTCTCTTCATCTTATTGCTCTCGCTTTACTCTCACACCAAACAAGCCATGTAGGCATACGGAGCAGTACACTAGTCTCTGTGAAGCAAAGGGTTTAAAAGTGTCAGCTGCAAAAAACAACAGCAAATAGCTCATCAGTGGTAAAGGTGACAAGCATGAAGCAAAGTGTGAACGGAGAGTCTTCACGCGAGCATGGTGGAGCAGGGGACGGGGCCTGAGCGGGGCAGGCGCCGGCTGATGCATGGGGGGGGAGATGGTGATGATGAGAACAGACACGAGCCACATGAGGCCCCCTGACAATGCAGGAGTCCCCTGCGGTATGTCCAGCAGTCTACTTATGCACGCACACACACGCATACACACACACACACACAAATGCACGCATGCACACAAGCACGCAATTTTAACACTACAGCAGTGAGTTTGTATAAAAAGACTATTATATTACAAAAATATAGAACATAAATGTGAAATTGAAATTTAAAAAAAGTGTTTAAAGGCTGAAACATTTTTGCTCAAATTAATTTTGTTCTTCACTATGAATGGCACTGTATTATTTTCTGTTTCTGATTCGTAATGATTGCACTCCCTCTAGTGGTTTTATGTTTTATAGCAGTTTACTCCAGAGGCCTGCATTCAAATTGTACACACACATATACAGTGTTTTTCTATGCTTGTGAACAGATCGGTGACAAATTAAAGAAAAAATCTGAATAACTGATTTACATTTTTTTTTCAGTTGCTGACATGCATTGGTCAAAACTGAAGTCACATTGTCAAACTCTTCACACAGTCAGCAAAACAGAAGTCTGTGTGGACCAAACTGTAAATCATTTTCCATTGCTTTCACACAAAATTAATTCAATGACCACTTTTCCCAAAATCCACGAACTCCTCTCTCATTCATACTCCACCACCTGCAAAACACTATATATTTACAACACTTTTTTTTCAGTTCCTAACACAGTTTTCAAAACTGTTCAAAACACAACGATGGCAAAATGCATTCTGCAGGAACTATGTTGAAATATGTAGAAAGTCTTACAGAGAATATTTACAATAAGACACAATAAATGAAATAATAATCATTTTCAAACACATGCAAATTCAGCGGAAAACCCAGATGTCCTGTTTGTAGTTCATTGTTGTCTTGTTACCAAACAGACAGAAGAGGACGGTGTACAGTGCTGTACAGCATGAATTTGTTTGTTTGTTAGACTTTCTATTTTTCACAAGTAAATTACTATCTGCAAAGATATTAAAAAACATAGGACATTGAAGTAAATTACTGCATTTCAGATTCCTTCTTGTTACATGTACATTAGTACAGTCGATAAAGGTTACTTTTATTCAGTAATGAAATACTAATTCATGTGATCAAAGATTAAAGTTCATCATTTATGTGATACTGCCTGTCATTAGTGTTTTTTGGCTTTTGGTGTGTTATGAGTGACATCATGTGCTTTCTGAATGAGAACTGTCAGTGTTTGAGTCAAACAGGCTTATTTTGAGACATGTATGGAGTGTTTTGGTGGTTTGAGTGAGTTTTGGAGGTCAGATTAACTGTATGCATGTTGGTAATGCAATTTTGAAAAAGCGGCTTTCATACAAGGCACCAGGAGCCACTGAATAGTTTGTTGAGGATGCATGTAAATCATAAACTATGACCTTCCCAGTCACCAGATATCAAAACTTCTATGTGAGGTTTTTGCACCAGTGTGTTAGACACTGTGCCGTTTTCATCAGAAGCACTAAGTGAGGGAACACACTTTAGAGGAATAGTGTTCGTTCTTCCAGTAGATGTCCAAAGACCATCTATGCCAAGCAGCATTAAAGCTGTTCTTGCCGCTCATGGTGGCTCAACACCTTACTAAGACACTTAATGTTGTTTTTCCTTTAATTTTCCACCCAACTGAATATGTGTCAGTATCGCCATTACTAAAAAATCATTGTTCATCAGTAGAAAACAACATTGTTTTTTGTTTGGCTGCTGAATGGGTCAACAGCAGCACAGTGAAGTTGGTTTGATAAACCAGATTTAAATTTAAACTGTGCGGGCGAAGTTTCATACACAATTCATTTTGGCAGCGAAAAACATCCCAAATTTGGTTAGGCACCATTTGTGGAACCACGCTGGCTATTCCACACATGTTGTGGACACCAGAAGTCATTCCTAGTTTGCCTCACCAACACACCACTGGTCCCCCTCCACCATGAGGGTGCCTTTAAAACGATATGCCTTCTGGGGTGTTCTTTTATGGGCTGCAGTTGCACCATTGACTATTGTATAATTCTCTTCAAATCAGTTTGTTCCCCCTTCTCCCCCCTTTTCAGCCCACCCCTGACTTAACAACCAGAAAAAGGTCACATTTCTGAGAAGTGACTTCCATGCATGTTCCATGCTGGGTCGTCACTTTCAATTTCCTAAGACCTTTCATGTCACACACCTATCAAGCCAGAAAACTGCAAACACACTACACACTACCATGTGCACCACTTTCATGGTGCTGGAGTAATATATAAAATAGGATGAAATAGAATGCTGTTAAACAAAAAGTAATATGTTTTAAGTAGGCCTTCTGACTGGGTATATTATTTATAAGCATGGGGTTACTCCACTCTGTAAAAAATCATACAGGAATTTTGTGGCATATAATCTTTTCTCAATAAAGCTACTACAAGGTGTGTTTAACCGGTTATCAAACAATCTCAGTTCATGACTGATGCTTCGATTTGACCTACGTAAGTTAACAAGAACATCTGTGAGAAGATCGGCCTTTTCTATAAAGTTATTCTTAATGTCTGTCGCCGAGTCGGATTCTCCCTGAAATCAGATAAAACAAGAATGTGTTTATGTTTTCCCAGGCAAAGTTACAATGAGTCGAATGTTAGCCAGTTAAAAAGAGGCAGGAGGAGATTCTTTCAGATAATTTTATTTTTGATGTTTATTTTGTGGTTGTTATGGTTGAAACGCTACCGCTTTTGTCCACAGGTGCCTTAAAAATAAATAAAATATTAAAGTTCCTTGTATAACATCACGTTACTATACAAATTTTATTTCAAGTGAATTATACTTAAGATTTCTTGTATTTATTCTTGGAACCCTTCAGAACTTATAAATATGAGTTCTTCTAACTTGAAGTCTTCTGCCTTGAAATGATGAGTTGAATGAATGCACTGCACACGATTCAATTTTCCCTTTAAATTAAGCTTCTAAAGAGATATGATCAGCATATTGGTACACTTTGTTTAGAGTTTAGAGTTTGTTAGAGTTTAAACCTTTTTTATAGTTTGAAAAAATATATGATGCAATCTTGCTGTGTTTCTCTAATATACGTACAGATGAATCGTGGTTGTTTAGTTCACAGTAATGAAATTACTGCGAACCACTCATTTACTAACCATTTAACACCTAAAATTTAATGAATTCTCTGGAAGCAGTTGTACATAGTGTCGTAATAGTTTCAACAGAAACATCTGAAACTGTAAAGGAAATCAAATTTGCTTGTAATACTCGGCAGTATGAGTCATTGGTTCAACTTTATATCGTATCAAGCAGAACTGGATGAATATCGAGTGTATGTAACTAGAGTTTGTTTTGAATCAGTACAAATTACTACAACCTGTCTTTTCAAATTCAGTCAACTTAAAATTTTAAGGCAGTTTAAACGCTAACTTTTTTAAGTTAAAACAATTTTCTTGCAGTGCAAAAACAAGTACAGAGGCATTGTTGCGGCTTACAAAATTTACTTTACATAGTGATATAATATGTATAATTTAATATTAAAATGGGTTGTTTATTTAGGGAAGTGAAAGTGCATGAGCAGAGGTGATCGTCTCCGCTTTTCATGTGCTCATGTGCTTCTGCTGTATTTAACACTGAGAGACCCTCAGGACACCTAGTGAGCGCTCAACAAACGACTGTCTGTTCCTTTTCCAGCACATCATTCAGATGGTATACGTGCGATGTTTAACTCTGTGCACAAAATTAATGGAGCATGAAATGTAGGCCTGAAGTGTAGCAGGCTCCGAACCTGCAGGTGACATTGTCTACATGAAGCTCTCATTTTGACCTAAGTGAGCTGTATTATAACCGCATTTGACTGGTGACAATTAGTGACCTTTTGCCTATACAGCAGCCATCCATTTCAATTACACCAACCTGGAAAGCTTTGGAGGGCGAGTCAGACGAGATACTGCAGCCATTGTGCTTCTACTGTACTTCTACTGTTAGCTTGGCCACTGTACTGTACTGATAGTCTTACAATACTTTAATTAAGCACGCTATTGGACCATGTCTTGTATCAAATCCATCTTTCAGGTGAGGTTTTAAGGGATAATGATAAAGTGTTATGTTTCTTTAACACCTCTCAAAGATCATGTCAATGTGAACTCTTCTGGGCAAATTATCTTTTACATTAACAATAATAATAATAATAATAATAAGTTTATATAGCACCTTTCAAGACCACTGTTTCAAAGTGCTTTACAAACAGGGACAATTATAATCAAGCAGAAGAATAATGAAATACAACACCACCATCACAAATAATACATAAAGCAGATAAAATTGCTAAAAAGATAATATAATGCATAAAAATACACATAAGAGATCAGATAAAGTAGACAACAGATAAAATCATCAAGAAAAAGCCAGACGGTAAAAATGAGTCTTGAGAGACGACTTAAAAAAGGGCAGTGAAGTTCTTGAGGTAGTCTGTTCCAAAGGGTTAGAACCCCGTTACAGGACCTTATCAGAGGACCTTAGGGTACGGGCAGGTGAGTAGTGGATTAAAAGCTCTGCCTTGTAGGTTGATGCCATACTAAACAGGGCCTTAAAAGTCAATATTAAAATTTTAAAATGAATTCTTAAATGGACAGGTAGCCAATGAAGAGGAGCTAAAATAAGGGAGAAGTGATAATGCATTTTGAAACCCTGAAACTGTGTAATCACATAAGAGGTGATAAAAGCCTGAATATGTTTCTCAGGTGGAAATAACACCACAGGGTCTGTTATTTTACATGGGACTCGAGTGAGGTTTTGATGCGGAACAGCTCCAGGGTTCTTAGCTGATGGTACGACATGTACGACAAGAGCGGGCAGAAGTTGGTGGTATGTGTGCTCAGGGCCTATAATAATGATTTCCAGGATTTCTTCAGGAGTTAAAGTGATACTCCACCCTGCGAGATTAAGCCATTTTGTATGTCCTCACCACTATGCCGATGTGATGATAAGTGAAGATCTTCAGTTCACCAAACAATCCTGGAGTTTTAGG
>JAJHUR010000095.1:0-65816 GCA_027495735.1 Lutjanus campechanus
ACTCAAAGCTTGCATGGGTTGCCAGGTTGAAGACAAAAAACTTAGATGAGCGCAAGATGAGCGCAACATTATACTTGATTTGTCTTTCACTGTAAGTTGATCAGCTAATGTATACATTTGCAATTTGACCAGCTCATTTGGATTTTTTATAACTCTGTCAATGTTAGCTTTCTAAGCCCTTTATCCCGAAAACATAAGCCCACTGCTCCGAAAATGCACACTCTGGACTGGACTTCAGTGGAAACCAGCTTTACTGTATTGCCCAATTTAACCGTTAAACATCTACTCCGTCTAAAAGATTCATGATTTGTTACGACTCATAAACAGACACATTCAGCGAGCATTTAACATAATTCTGTATTAATTTTAGCTCCATGTTAAGTGAATAAATGTGATGTTTCCCAGATATTGTTCGTCTGCCTTAACTACAAAGTCACACCGTCCAAAACAAAAACAGACATTTCACACCAGAATGTAAATTTCAAAGGAGAACGTGCTGGCTGTTGCATTGTTGTTGGAGAAGCCAGTAATTCAACTTAGCATTTTTCCTTAATCTCTGATGACATATCATGGCCATTTTGTAATTTAGTACAGCTTTTAAAGACAACCAAAAAAGTAGGGGAAATCTTTTAAGCCATGTTATAATCTGTTCACACATGCAATTCAAAGCGATTAATACATCTAAATTGCTTTACGTAGTACCTTTTTAAAAACTAGTCTCTACGGGGGAACAGTGGTGGGGGAACATTACATTAGCAAAAAAAGAGAACATTTTGTCTCATAACAGCCTTTAAAAAAAGCAGACCATTTTCTCCTCAGCATTTTTTAGATCAGTTGAGGACCTTTACATCTATAGCGCGTGATTGATACAGTATGGAATCTATCCATGGGAGATGGCACATAACTAAAGCATACTACTGACTTTGAACATACTCACTACTTTTGTACCACAGCTGTTTGAAATGCTAATATAGAGCTTGTGAAATAGCAACAATACCGCCAGTGTGTTCCCCAGAGCTGGAGGGAGAAGGCAGAGCAAGACAAAGGCGGTTTTTAATCTGAGCAGGAAGCATACAGTGGCGATTCACTGTGACATGGTGATTGATATGAGTGAGTAGTGTATTTACCGAGTCTGACGGGATAGGAGAAAGAGAGTGTTTTCCTCCCATCTGTACGCTTATCTCCCTCCATAAATCACTGCCAATGGGATGCATAAATGTGGACGAGCAAACGTTGTATAGCTCCGACTCGGGCAGTTCCACTTTGACCTTTACATTTGGCATTGGTCACTAGTGCTAAACGCGTGCCATGACCTTCCCTGACCTTGGGCTATTCATATTTAATAGTCATGAAGCCTGATAGTTCCTCAGACAGCATGCGGTATATGAATACACAAACAAGTAGTTACTGTAGTCAAGTCAAAAAACAACATTTAATGCCATAATTTGATATTTTAACTTGAGTTACTTGTGTAATTTTCGATCTACGAAAGTATCACATAAATGAAGAGAAGACATGATCCGATTTATCTTACTCATCAGTCTGTGTCTTTATAGCTCTGATTCCATTACCCCTTGCCCGGCGGCACGCTCTGATGTCCTGTGTCCATCCTAACCTTTGACTCTGGCCAGTGCTTTAAAGGTTCTGCACTTTGCCCTCTCCCATTTGACCTGTCTGAAGTATACCTTTATAATTGCCCCTGTCGCTATCAAATGCACATATGAGAGGGTGCAGGGGCAGGGGGCCCAAGTCTGTCCAATAACCTTTTGGCCTCTCGTTCATCCATTCTGCTCAGAGCGAGCGAGCAGGCTTCCTCCCCCTACCCACAATCCCATACTGTATTAGTCTGCATGTCGGAGTTATTGATGGCGCTCTAGAAATATTTTATTGGTCAGTCATGACCTTTGACTGGGGCAATGCAAACACTAACCCCCCTAAAGCTTCCTATCGACATGTATATATGATCAGATGGCTAATAGAAGTATAGATTTAGAATGGCTGAGGACCTAGTCATTTGGATTTTAACACCATGAGGTCAGCATTGCTTTTTCCACTATGCATGTGAAGGATCACCAGGAAAAACACATATTGAGTTTGGTATAATGGAAACGATCCGGTGATGCAGAGAAAAGACACTTTGGAAAAATGGATGATAAAGACACAAGATATTTGGTTGCACTTTTATTTTCTACAAAACCAATAAGACATAACAAGCTGTGCTTTGTATCAAATTAGACAAAAACTAGAAATAATATGTTCTTTATTAGACATTAAACAAATAAAACTATACCCTAATTAGACAGCATGCACCCAACAGTACATTAAAAAGAAGTAACAAGCTGCAGTTTGTGTGAAATTAGACAAAAACTAGAAATAATATGTTCTTTACTGGACAGTATTAGACCCTTTATTAGACCCTTATTAGTCTTTATGTGGGACACACTGCAACAGAACTGTACTGTACACTAAAGTCTATTATTCTCCACTGTTAGACTGTTATTAGACTTTATTAAAGGGTAATTAGGGACACATTACAACAAAATGTTATTTCACTTTACGGGGTCTAACAGTGGGAAATAATACAATTTAGTTGACAGTACAGTCCTGTTGTAAAGTGCCCCTGATTACCCTCTAATAAGGGTCTAATAAAGGGTCTAATACTGTCTAATAAAGAGCATATTTCTAATACAAAGTACAGCTTGTTACATCTCATTAGTGCACTATAAAATAAAGCGTGACCAGAAATAATATTATGTCGTATTCAAAAAATGTTTTAGATTTTCAAATTACAAATGTTTTACAGATTTTTCATCTTTAACTGTCAAAGTGCAAAGCACAAACAACCAAAGGAAACATATGATGGTAAATCCTTTCTCTCATCCCATCCTCCTCCTATCTCTTTATTCCCCATACTGTATGTCTCTTCATCAAAGGAAGTGTAGCTTGCACTGAAGCACCCACAATTAAGATAAGCCCGACCACAGCTGGACAATTACCTGCCAACTAACCTTTTCTGGAGGCACTTAAGAATGTAAGGACCCCTGAGGATAGATGTGCCCTGAGTAGAACAAGCACTTCAACAGGCCAGACAGAAAGAGAGAGGGAGAGAGAATGTAAGGTATGAGAATGCGGCGGTAGAGAAAGAGCGACAATGAGGAAGAAAAAGTGATAGAAGAAGAGAAAAAGACAGTATCATGGTGAGATTACCTAATCCTCTGTCTGAGAGCAGTATTTGAAGGACCTGATGGTGTCAGACATGAGGAGGCTTTGTGGAGGTTTACCCAGGAGAGGCCAGCTTAGCGGGGGGATCTAGTGGAACACCAGGTGACCAGTGCTCTGTCCCCAAGCACAAACCGCAGCCCGTGGCTTTGTAAACACTGTTAAATTGATTGCAGGGAGCTGATGAGATTTCCCTGCAGCCTGGGTCATTATCACATTGTGTACCAGCTCTAACTCACTCGTACTGAGCCCTCTATGGATTGTCACTCTGTTTTATGTTGTAATTTTTAATGTAAGTGACAGTGTTTTCTGTCAAAAGTTCATATATCTGTCAGGTTGTGCGTGAAAAAGGACCAGTGGTAGACAAGCAGGAATTTCAAATGTGCCATGAATTTAAAAAAATGGAAACACACCGACTTGTATTTAATTTCCTAATGCTTGGTGCAGCATTTTTAGCACTGGTCAGGGTGTTACAGTCTACCCTGCTGTGCAGCGGCGTGAGTTTCAGCACTGTATGATATCTGATCCCAAAAACCCTGCAGGGCAGCCACAGCAAATCAACAATGGATTAATGGATCTGGTTCTGCTCGTAAATCTCTGTGGGATTGGAAAGCGTTCGAGGACAGTCAGCCTGTAGTGGTGTGCTTAATGTTACAGGCAGTTTGGGTTTCCCATCGTTCAAAGCAGTGACAGGGTAGTAAAGATGTGGCAGCATCTTATGTCTGCGTTAAATCAGTGAATGTCAGGAATGCTGGATTGTCAGTCTGCAGTGCTAAGAGCTCAACCAACGCTGATTCATTGGTGCACATTTGTTTATAAATAACCCCAATGCTTTTTCATAGCTCTCAATTTACAGAATAACTTCATGCACCAGAGCAAAGACAGAAAAAAAGATGTGTTGTGCAGACATGCCCTAATTCAGAGGTGTCACTACAACCCTTCAACCTTAGCCTAGCGCGGTAAGGCCTTGCCATAGATCACAGTGGTTAACAGTTAGCTGTTCCTGCAGGTGTATGGGGAATGGCAGTAACTGCTTCCATTACTGGAGAGAATGGCCCAACTCCCACAGCCCCCTCCAGACAGCGCTGTCATTACCCATCCATTGTGAGGCCTGAGAGGGAGCTGTAAGTACGGCAGACTTATGGCTTTGTTAGAGTGACTGGATGGTCTCCTCTGGCTCAGCACAGGATAAGGAGGGACGGTGGTATGGAAGGATCGCCAGATAGACTGATAGAGATGGAGGATGAGGATGAATCGAACAGCCCCTGATACCCCACCACCACCACCACCACCGCTGATCCCCGATGTGTTCCTGAGTGGAGTGCAGGCTGGAGGGTGGGGAGGGTTATTTGGTGCTATTTTTACAAGAAACGGGTTGATTTGTCTTAGGCCATTACCGTCTATTACAGCTGCGAGTCTTGGGGAAAAGGTGGGAAGCGGCAGACGCTGGCATTCTGCCTAAAGAGAAATCAATGAAACAAATTAATCCTTCGCAGGCTGCGGTGACACAGTAATCCATCATTCAGGGGGCGCTTTTACACACTGAATCAGGGAGCGAGGCAGGGAGGTGGAGGGATTGGGGGTCGGGGAGGGAGGGAGGGGGGCTGGGTTGTGGGTGCATGTTGGTTGGGAAGGGGTGGAGGGAGAGAGCGGGACCAAGGCTCTCGGGGACAGGGGCAGACATCCACGCTCCGGTAACACTGGGGTAACGGTGGGTGGTGGCAGGGAATCAAGTGGCTCTGAGCCCTTCCTTTACATCCTTGAGCTGCCTGTGGACATACAGAGCGGGAGGAGGAGGAGGAGGAGGAGGAGGAGGAGAAGGGACGTAAACACAATCGGCTGAACTGCATCACGGACATGGCCATGATTACACACATACGCCTACACATATTTTCCATGTTGCCTGTCGCTTACTGCCTGCTTTAACCCCAAGTTGATGGCTGGTGGTGATGACAGTGATCGGAGAGCTTTATCATTTATTTACACTGAACATAAAGGCAGCCAACTGGTCATTAATGTGCAGATATAACTTGGATGTGAATGTATGGAGGAAGAAGCAGAGGCCATGAGGTGGAGGGAGAAAAGGAGAGGAATCAGGAGACCTGCAGTAATGTGCATGTATATTTAAAGGATAAATCTGTAATATATTTACTGTAATATATCATAAAATGACCACTATATGTCATCAGACATTGAGGAAACATGTTAAGTTGAAATACAATGCTGTGTCCCTCTTTGTAATTTCTACTCCAGGCCAGAATAACTGTTTTTGTGCGCTAATTAGAGTTCAGATGAATGCCGAATGTTTGCCAAAATGAGTTAGTGTCTGTTTATGAGTTGGAAGAAATCATAAATAATCTTTTAGGTGTTAGTAGGTGTTTATAACGGTTAAACTGAGCAATAACTTTGTGGAGTCTGGCAGGCAGTGAGGCAGGCGGTCACTGAACTCCAAATCGAGTGTGTATTTTCAGAGCAGTGAGCTTTTGTTTTCAGGATAACAAGCTTAACTTTACAATGACAGACAACTCATGGTTATAAAGAGCTGATCAACTAACAATGTAGGACTTATAGTTGCTTGTTATTGGCAATTTACGATGATACACTTGTCTTAGGCTCCCGCAGTGTTCCTGTAGCCTGCCTGAGCTTCCTTGACTCTGGAGAGGAGGGGTTCAAGGTAAACAACTCAACTAACTTCTACCGTGGATCTTATTTTAAATAGGATTTCAATCTATTTAATATGCACTCTATGGCTTCAATTAGCTGTTTAGACTTATATACTCATTTTTGCATGTGCACTTGCTTCATATTGCTCCTTTAAACCTCTTTTCTTACCACTCCAACTGCACAACTTCACTATGTCGCATTGCATTGTCCTAGAGATGACATCTTCTTTTGCATTGTAGATCATCATAGCAACAGCCCTTGATCTCGGAGCCCCCACCCACAGGCGCACAAGGAACTCACTGCCCTCTCGCCTAAGAAGGCGAAACACAACCCACCATTTTACTATTCAAAGCAGAGAGCTGTACACATGCACCCAGATTCACCACGGTGATGCGCCAGCGCACGGCCAATTAGAGCTCAGATCTATCCGTGTGATTGAGTCATGTGATCAGCTGCCCTGTGAGGAAACAGTCCTGTCCAGGCCAAGATCCATGTGAAGCAGCTGTACCCTCCGATGAATCACATAACAGCCGACATCAAATGGTATCACAATTCAACTGGGAGTGAAGAGAGAGAGAAAAAAAACACATAGGCGCATATCGAGATTGATGTGTTTTTATTAAGATCTTTGCTGTGTTGCATTGCCTTTTAGTAATATTACATCATTATGAAAGCAAGTTCAAGAGCATGACCCACTCGGCGTTACTGTACCAGCCGGCTTTGTTGGTCTCCAGGCTCCTTTTGTGGCACTGTGGCTGCTCTGCTGACGCTCATCGATAGTGACTGCGTGTGTTTTTACAGCAGTGAGTTGTAGCTAGAGCTCTGATGGAGGGTGGTGATGCTTAGGAAGCCGGGGTCATTCCATGAAAAAAAAAAAAGGTAATACAGAAACACAACAAGCAGAACCATTATTTGCCGTGTCATTGTAATAGAGGGTGCCACTTACCTTAACCAGCTTCCCGAAGAGGAATACCAATAGCCCCCTTTTTTCTCCCTAAAGACACAGGTGGTAGCATTCTGTGGAGCGGCATGTTAGAAAATCTGAGAAAATAGTGGGTGGAGGAAAAAGGAGGAGGGGGTGAATGTGCTGGGAGGAGAGAGAAGGGAGGGAGGGAGAGGCTGAGATTGGGCAGGGTGGTGCAGCAGCAGAGAGGAAGGGTAAGAGTGGTCAGAGAGCGGAGAGAAGGCGAACAGGGAGGGAGGGGAAGAAGTGAAAGGATGGAAAAATGTGGGGATATTGCAGCAGAGCGGATGGTGTGAGGGAGGCAGAGTGAGAAATGTTGCCGGAAATGCTAGAGCCAGCAGCGTGTGTAAAAAACCACACTGCAACATTTCTCATCCTTGACATCACTGACAAGCTTTCCAAACACACACAGTGTGCTTTCAAAGTGCAGGGTTGGCAATATCCAAATCTTTTACACGGCTTCTCCTCTAAGATTGTACTCTTTTTGTTTTCTCTCCTTCTGTGAACAAGGCACATGTCAAGGAATATTAAATCTAACTGGTGTTGTAATTCTTAATTTGAAGGGCGTGTGCTGTAGAATTCCCACAGCAAATACAATAAAACATGTTTGTTTGTGATGAGAACTTTCTCTGGCTCTCTCTAAGTCATACAAGAGACACACAGAAGAGGAGTGAAGGGGTGAGGAATGACGGATATGAGGGGAGAGAGGGGAGGAGGAGGAGGAGGACAGAAGATTGTTGTGGAATGTTTGCAGTTCTGGCCAAAACTCGACCATCTCATTTGTCAGGGCTTGACCCCAACTGCGGGGTCAAAGGTCAAAGGGAACATCAGAGGGAAACGGACTCGGCTATCGCACACACTCGCGCACACACGGACGTGTAAACACACAAACATGTGTGAGAGTGTCTGTGAGAGCGTCTCTCCTTTGCCCTCCTTCAGCATGCTCACACATACTTCAAGCTCATGCGCCGGACATCTGTATATATCATCATTAATATCCATCCTAGCCTTATTTGTTTTATTAATACTGAGTGTTATGTTGACCTCTAGCTATGAAAAGATCAGCTGCCAGTTTCCCAAAAAGTGTACTATGGTCTTTTTCCAAAACAAATCATTGAGAAGGAATTTGAGTTCCAGGATGCTTGGATTCATTTCTGAGTAAAAAAGCTTGGAATAGTACTTGATAAACACACACTCCAGTCATGTGCTTAATGAAAAAACTAAATCTGAACCAAGCAATAAAATTCAGAGAGGGCAGCCTCTTAAAATCTATTCAGAGTGTGTCTGTTAATTTACCATTAATGTTATATTTACCACATGTATGATTAAGTACAATAAGCCTGTCAGTGCAGGGCTGTCATGTCAAGTGATCCCAACACTCGTACTAAGTAGCCGTATCACCGTCACTGTCCTATAATCAAACAGCACTCGCCATAAATTACATCTCATCCCAGTGTCAGTCCTTGCACCACACTGACACGTCCCGCTGTGCTTCCGAACGCCTGGCCGCCATGTCGCTCTCCGCCTGCGAGGAGACACAACACAAACTCAGTTACAAAAGGGCAAGGTTAGCTTGGCCGCATCACTCGCACAAACTCTGTGCTGCAGGTTTCATAGAAAGGTGAGGATTACTGATATTAGGGAGCAAAAAAACATGCTGTACTGATATACTGACCTATATTCTTTGTGCAGAATATAATGTACAAGATAGAATCTATACAGGAACACACATTTCTGCGGAATTATTTACATTTTAGCAATAAATATTATTGTCCAAAATTAAATTAGAGCACTGAGACAGTAAACTTTCTCCAATATTTTTAATTATTCTAAATAACTATGATTAAAAAAGCACAAATGGTGCAAAATATATGTTAAACATAGAATGCTGCCTATAACAAATATAAACAACCTGCATTAAGTTCTGTTAAAAACAAAGTTTTCATAAAGGCGCATATCAGACAACATATGCTGATGACGATTATACCGATATAGCTGTGATAGACTAGTGTCAGTCTGATTATACTGAACCGATCTATTGGTCGGGCTCTAACGAGGATAAAGCAGGAGGTGACAATGTGGATGGCCTGCTTCAGTGACCAACATAATCACTTGGTCACCTGTGATTCAAGCTGCAAGAATTAGTCGATTAATCGGTTAGATGTCAACTATTAAATTCATCTCTATTTGACAAACTATTTTGATACCGTTTTTAAGGAAAAATGTCCAAATTCTCTGATTTCAGCTTAAAAATGTGAATATTTTCAGGTTTTGGGCAAAACAGGACATTTGAGGATGTTATCTTGGGCTTTCGGAAATGCTGATGAACATTTTTTACCATTTTCTGACATTTTATGGCCCAAACAAGTGATTAATTAATCGACAGATTCATTATTAATGAAAATAATCATTAGTTGCAGCTCTACCTGTGCGTCACATGGCATTATGACAATGACTGACACAGCTTGCACACTGAAAATGGTATATTGAGTTACAGTTTAGTTGTGTTAATGTACCTGCATTATTTGCAAACACTTACTATCTATGATGTTTTCTGGTCGCCCTCCTCTGCACCCCCTGTCAGGAAACAAACTGTTAATTTTTGTCATTTAAAATGCAGCCTATCTCTCTATTTCTGCTCTAAATTAAAAAGAGAGACAGGTAGCACAGCGACTGATATTCATGGCTTTGAGAGGCATCTCAAATCTTACACCTTTGTCATTCTTTGGCCGGAGACATCAAACAGGTGCTATGAATAATTTATCTTAAGAGTTTCACATTGATAAGGTCACAATCTGGCAGGTCTGGACACTAAACACAGGCCACCTTCACACCTTCACTTCGCTGTCTCTTTACACACATGTGCCCACACATGCAAACACCAGACACACACCCTTCAAATGAAAATACACAAAATCTCAAGAGGGTTTTGTCCATGTGTATGTGTGTGGGTGTGAAAGAGAGAGAGAGGGGGGGGGGGGGATCTTGTGGTTTAATTATTTTTAATAGTGCATTCAAAATGAAATGTATGGTATATTGTATGATATATTCAAAAATACATTTCACACAATTGCTGCGTTGTGTTATATTTTAGCATTATAATAAATATTTCACAATTGTTTAGGACGATTTAAATTAAAGTACAACTTTGATCGCAGCTTTATGTCCCTTATATACATTCATTTATGGCATAAAATATTTCCACCGTTGCTAAACGTAAATAAATAAATGTTTTTTTTTTCACTCAAACTGCCTCTGAGAGTTTGTCTGGAGATAATTTTTCTGTTTTCTCTGTACTGATGTAAACTAGACTGCACCAGTGTGCTCAGTCTTTCTCAGCTCCAGCTTGCTGATGGTTCAGCTACACTACATTTCTAATTAAGCCCCTGCTGTGTGTTGGTTTTTTGGAGGAAAAAAAAAATGGGGGAAAAATAATGCAGTGCTGATGTGATGTGCCACTCATTTAGTTAGAAACCAAAAGTTAAAGCATAAAAGGGGGCAAACTCTCTGACCGGATGTCACAAATCATTGCAGGGCATCATCGTAACCAGCAGTATAAACAGCAATCGGTTAAAGTTAGCATAAGACAAAGAGAACTAATTTGTTTATATATCCCCATAAACCATCCCATCTTCGCTCCGTTTTATATTGTGTTTAATATGAATTTACACACCATAAATATTTATGCCAGCATAAAAAGGTGGGTAAACTCTTTAGATGGATCCACCATCCAGACCGACATTGTGCTGGGGCAGTATATCAATATTTTGTTAATACTATCTTATCTAAGTGTTGCCTTTCCCCAGTTTTAAAGACTGGATTACAGTAAAGTGATGTAATTCTCTGAAGTTACAAGACTTTTCTAGCCATCATATCCACATTACTGATGATTATCATAACTCTCATTGTGTTCATATTTTGTAGAAGCACCAAAAGTTATCCCCACAATATTGTTTCAATCTCAATAAATATCAATATGGAGGTATTCGGTCGAAAATATTGTGATATAAGATTAGAAATTGTCTTAGATTTTGGATATTGTTATTGTGATATGACATAAGTGTTGCCTTTTACTAGTTTTAAAGACTGCATTACAGTAAAGTTATGTAATTTTCTGAACTCAACACTGTTCTGGCTGTTATGTTATTTATGCTTTATTCACATTATATCCACATTACTGATGATTATTTATCAATAATTGTGTTAATATTTTGTAAAAGCATCAATAGTTATCACCACAATATTTCTGCAATATCAGTAAATATCACTATTAAGGTATTTGGTCAGAAATATTGATATTTGATTTTGTCCAGCCCTACTACTACACTGACAGGACACTGTGAACGGTGAGATATGTCATCTTTTTTTTCTTGTCTCCCCTTGAAAGCACAGAGGGAATCACTCCTCCACTGTGTTGACCCCCTCCTCCTCCTCCTCCTCCTCTCCTCTTCCTCCCCCCTCTCTCCTCCTCTGCTGTCTCCCTCTCCTTGGTTC
The DNA here is from genome assembly GCA_027495735.1 of Lutjanus campechanus. Classification (NCBI taxonomy): domain Eukaryota; kingdom Metazoa; phylum Chordata; class Actinopteri; order Lutjaniformes; family Lutjanidae; genus Lutjanus; species Lutjanus campechanus. Next base: position 11,342 of record JAJHUR010000095.1, read on the forward strand.
GCCTTCCTAATAATCGCAATACTTCTTTAAAAATTGTTTTGCACTCTTGTGTGTCGGGAGGGTAATCTCGCTCTTTTGTCGCTGAGCTATATTTCTGCTGTGTGTTGTCGGATAATGTGAGGATGGGCTGAAAGGTAATCTGCGTGCAGAATTCCTAAAGCTCCCTTATCCTTGTTGAATTTCTCAAGAATTCCACCTTTGCCCTCCGGTTTCCCCGAAATAAATTACTTAAAGGGCGAGATGCCTTCGCGCACCCCCGGTTTTTTTTTTGTATTGCCTCCCTTTAAACGCAGTCAAACAGGTATTAAGTCTTATTTTAATTCACTTGATTCCTTAAGGCTGGGTCGCAACCTGGACATTTCACAGCCACTTTGAGAAGAAGAATAAATGATTTCCCAAAGTTGCATAAAAATATAATATTAAAAGAGTGTTTTGTTGATCAGTCATGATCACAGTGCTGCATTAAGTTAACACAGCAACATAAACAGGTCGTGTTTAAACGCGATCACCGGCCATTGACAGTCAAATTAATGAGACATTTCGCCTGTCAGTTAATTTTCTGTTCTGCTTACTTTACTCTGTGTGTTTCGGGCTGATACACACTCTGGCTTCCTCTCACACACTCTGCTGAAAATCTGTTTCCCCTCATGTAGCTTCTGGTACTTAAAGTTTGGTTTTTTGGTGTACTACAAAATTACAGTGTTTGCACTGTGGAACCACGAGGGTTTGGGTGCTAATGGATTTATAATCTCCGTCTCTGGGACCATCCAAAGTAATTAGCACATAGGCTCTAAAGAAATGATGGTTAGTGAGCAATAAAGCCATTGCCCATAGCTTAAACTGACAGTCCCTCTAACTTAACTCCAACCTCAAGCCCTAATTGGGGAAAGTCATCGCAGTTATTGTCCTCAATTATAGTCTGGGATGCAAAAAAAAAAAAAAAAGAAATCCTAGAAAGAGGCTTTCATTCATCACGTCTGAAACTGAAGGATCTCAAATCTCTGGAGACGCGAGGCCATATTAAAAATAATGAGGAAACAAACAATATCTACATACAAACTAGGATGATTCACGCTGCAGGGTAAATCAGTTTTATACTTAAACTAAAGTCCTTTCAGGCAAAAGGATAACTTTAAAAAATATGCACAATAATGTAATGAAATTACAGAAATTAACATGTTGTTTTAATAATACACTTCGTTATATCTACCCTGAATACACAGACTGTGGGTTGTAAACTGATGTGTAAACTTTCCCTGTTTTGAGAAGCCACTTTTCAGTGTCCAGTAATAATTAACAGCCATGCTATTTTGTGAACTCTTGTTGCCTGTTAAATGCTTCGGTCTTAAATGGCTGCAGCCTATAGGCTCAACGATATTTCCACTATTTCTCACGAATGGCCTTTCCATTAAGAGCGATTAGATTATGTCTATTGAAAGTTGCTGATCCATAGAAAAAAAAGCCAGCGGATAAAAGGCGATTTCAAGTGACCTTCTCGTCCCTTTCACACCAATCTGAGCCCCCAGAATAATTTGGGGATCAGATTTGGACAAAAAAGAAGCTATCCCCCCACTTACTCACCCACCCACACACACACACACACACACACACCCCTCACCCCCTCCTCCCTTTTCAACACACAACCACTCAAAGCAACAAAACCTCCAATTCAAACATGAGAATGAGTTTGAATTATTTTTTTTCAAATCAGAACTAGCAGGAATATGTCATTTGTGTTAGTGTTTGTTTTGTGTTCGGCGCTGTACGCACGCTGAAAAATCAGCCTTTTCGTACTTCTCCAAGTGCCATTTTTCATAAGCTATAGAGGTGTTAAGGAAAGTTACACCAACTTCACTGTAGCAGCTAAGTTCATATTTGTAAAATAAGGTCAAAAGCATCGTTTAATTATTTTTAATGCCGTTTTATATTTGACGAATTCAGGTTAATTTCACAAAATAATTAGCCCTTTTTGCCGAAACTAATACAGCATAAATCAATATGCCACTATAGGATTATTGTTTACATGTAGGAAGCATGTAATCCTGGAGCCTATTTGCAAAGACAAATCACCCTCCAAACATATCGTTTAAAGACAAAGGACTAAATATACCTATGTGTTGTCTTATTTGTCATTGTGTAAGATAGTATACAACTATCTTGTTTTTGTTTTATTGCTAAATGTGATTTCTTAATGTTAATGAATTCATGCATGCTCAGAAAATGTCCAAAATAATTAAAAATAATCTACAAATTATCCTCTACACTAAATAACAGGTGACAGCATTGTCAGCAGCGCATGAGTGTTTACTTACTAAATCTTGACTCACTTCATTATTAATGAAAATGACTAAACTTCTCCACACTGCACAGAAGCTCAGTCCAACAAGTTTATTAAAGTTATTCTGAAGGCTTGGAGCTGCATTTTATTGCCACACATGCTCGATTTGATTATTAGTCAGTGTCCAAACAAACAGCCAGCATCAAACATGGAGGTGTGTGTGACGATGCTGATAGCTCCACAGATAAAGGTGTTTCTAAGTTGTGTTTGTTTAGGTTGTTTTGAATTATTTCAATTTTCCAGACTGACCCTGAAGTGTCAGGGATCAGCTGCATGTGGCCCTGCAGCCCGGCGTCCAGAAACATATCACAATGTGTACACAGGAGGCATCCTGAGCAGAGGCCCCCTGGAAAAGCGAATCAGCCTCTGTAAACACATTCAGTGTCATTTTGGCTAGATACCTGGTTATAACCCTGATATGATCACACACAATCAATTATAAACCATGTGCAAATCTCTATACGCTCCATGTGCGTTTTAAACGCTCTAAATCGCGTTCTTGCAGTCATGTGTTGTTTTATTGGGGAGCCTTGCACCTCTGACCTCACTGTTTTCCCAATTGATTGTGCTGCTTGTTGGTTTCATCTGTATTGAAGCTGCATTTCTCCTACGTCTTACAGTTATTCTGTGTAAAAAATGTTAAGTTGCAGGTTATTCATCATCACATATTTGTCAAAACTGTTGCTTTCTATTCATATAAATGTTAAACTAATGACAAAACTATCATGCAAGGAGAATTTAAACACCCATAGATAATTTATTCGTGAATTATTCAATTTAGATTGAAATAGAAAAAGTCAGATTGAATTTAAATATTCCAAGATCATTAATTATTAGTTGCAAAGCAAAGTATTACATTAAAGTATATGTAGGGCAGCTGCTAGTGCGCAAATGCATCCATTACCTGAAAGACGTGTTTAATAATATTGTGATTATGTAATTCTTGACATATTTTTTAATAGATAGATTATAAAGGCATGCACATTTTACTGCTCAAATAAGAAAAGGTAGAATACTGAAAGAATAGGAAATGAATTACTTAGCTCACGTAAAATAATTAATTAGCATGAACTTTATGCACCCCGAGGAGGATTAAGTTAAATGTTATTATGTAAGGTTATTTTATTAAGTTGATTGACGCACAGGAGTAAGTTAACCTGGCCTACATTGCTACATAATTTATTTTATATCAGTTTTCATTGCAATCCCTTTGCATCAATAATGCTTCTTTGATAAATCACATTGCATGTCATCTTATTTCCTCACTGCAGCCTTTTCTTGCACATAATGTGTTGTTCTTGCCGGTGCAAGTGTTTTTGCGCCAATCTATAATATTTGCATGTTGCAGTGTATAAAAGCTAAACTGACACCTGGAAAACAGTGTAAAAGATGGACACCGGCTGCTCTCCTTGATCAGCCTTTTAATCCGGTGACACTATCGCTGAGACAAACAGCCTGCTATCGATCTTTTCATTATGTGTTCAAACAACAAATAGCCTTGCAGGTGAGCTGCACGGGACGTGTGTTAGAAGAAAAAAAGGGCTCCCATGTCCAGCGGTCCCACATCCAGCCTGTAATAACATTACTACTATCTGATGGACAAATCAGTGAGGACAGCTGGAAAACGGAGAAACGAGCCTCGATGGTCGGTGCTGATGTGGAGAAAAGATGCGACTAGTTAAAAAGTTGTGACTCTGACACTGCCCGGGTCGCCTGCATGCTCGAAGTTAACGGTCATGTGGCGTGACACCGAGAATTTAGCCTTGCGTTTAGAGCCCTGCGTGTGTAGCGTGGGATATAAGTGAGAAATAAATGTTGTACTTGCCTTATCGGCGGCTGCTTTTATCCAGGTAGAAAGCTGCTCCTCTGCTGCTAACCGCCGCCGCTGGTGCTTCTTCTTTCAATGTCCTGCTGTCCACTTTCTCCTTTTTCTCTCGCCGTTTCCCAGCTTTCTATTAGAGCCCCTACCCTGCTCCCATTCGCTGTCCCCTCTCACTCTACTCTCCTCTTCTCCTGCATGCGGAGCCCCCTTTTCCAATCTGTGGAGTTAAATCTTAATGATACACTTACAGAAAAAAATTCTTTGTCCGATTTAATCTTATTGGTTTCACCTTTTCAAAGAGCTGGAGATATGGCCGGGGAGTTTCACTGGAGTGTCCGAGACAGGGACGGGAGAGAGAGCTCTCTTGTTGAATACTTAAAAAACAACCCATCCCTCCTATGCGCTTCCAAAGGGGGCACTTGCATATTTACGCTCCATTGTATCTGCTAATATCTTCGTATGGTTAAAGATCTGCTGAAAACCACTTTGTTTGTTTTTATTAAATAGCAGTTCAGTGTTTTATGGCTGGTTATTCTTCTCCAACAGGGTGTATTACCATGTTTTCGGAGATGATTTACGCACATTTTGACTTTATCTTCCATCTAAATCACATGCAACCAAAATGCTATAGTACCTTTTGGTGTGTTTTTATTTTGTTATAATATAACATATTTTTTGCTGTTTTTTAAAAGTTTTTTCTCCATTTTTACAATCTAAACATCAAAAGATTGTACTTTTCGCAAAATCAAAAAAGGCGAGAGAAAGCAGTGCGTAAAATTTGTGCCGATTATGTTTTAAAAATCTACTTTAAAGTTTTAAAAATTCATGTTTGCTGACTTGTGCATGCATTAATATGAGGTTGTAATTGTACAATGTACGCTAGATGGCAGCGCGATCCAGACATTTTTGAGTTGGAGAGGTGGTAAGCCTGCAGAAACCCTGATACAAAAAAGCCGGAATCCCCATGCAAATTCCCAGCAACTTCACATGATTTTGAATTACTGTCATTATTAAGACATAATGTGACACCAGCTCAGTGATTGTGGAGGCTATAGGACCTCGGTAATTATTGAATATTGCTTATTGCTCCGTCTAATTTTAGAGATTTTCGGCCGCTGGCACGGCATCCCGTTTGTATAACACACTGTCTTTTATGCATCATTCTTCCCATTGACATTTTCCTGCCTTTATAAGCTCGTTTTAACTAAATTGTAAGTTTTAATCAGCGAGACTGTGCCGATTACAGACGAGGATGTACCGCAATGCGCATGCCAAAGACGAAACAACGTGAGAAAATATAAATCCGCTTCAAACCAATAATGACATCCGTTAATTTTATGATAAAGAGACCAGTCCAAGACAAACCATTTTGAAACTTTGGGGAATTTCTGAGCCAGAGTCCCCCTTTCGCCGCTGCGCACAGTTTTTGGTTTATTTGTCGTGCGTAAAAGCTTTGTCCCCTCTTGCCTTTACCCCGCTTTTTCTGCTATTCTATTCAGGGTTTCTTCCTCTTTTTGGTGACAATAGACGGCCCATACTAATCAGGTTTCAAAGTAAATAGCAGCGCGGGGCGAGCTCAATGTAAATTGTGCCTGTCAGAGCCCCCCAGCCCCTCCAGTCGTAGATGGCAACACTGCAAAAAATATCCGCACATCAGCCAGTTCAGTGGTGAGTCTGGAAATCTTGGATTTACCAAAACAGAGGCTGAATCTTGCACCGGGGCGAGATGTTTCCACTTGTTTCAATGTCGATGAACCCATCACTGTATATTTTATTATATCGACTGTTGATTTCTGACGGAATCTCCCTGATTGTTCTGTTTTATTTCAACCCATTTACTCGTAAAAATTCTCCAAACGACTCGGACTGAGCTTGGAAACAAGCGGACTTCTGTTAAACCGCACTTGTATTTTTTCTAACGTGTTTTCAGGAAAAAAATTAACATTTTAAGATTTGAACACGAGACCCAACTGACTTATCAGGATGGACATTTTTTGCAGTGAATGAACGGAGGGGGACTCTAACCAATAGAGAGAAAGAGAGGGCTTGGCTATAACCTTAGCCTCCCATTTTCTCTCTCTCCCTATCTCCCCCCCTCTCCTCCTCTCCTCCTCCTCTATGCAGGGCTCTGGCCAGTCAGTCGCCTTTGATTATCAGTCTCCAGCAGCCCCTCTCTTGGCTCCTTGACATGAGCACCATATAAGGCGCAGCGATCTCCATAGAAACGTGTCAGTTTCAATAGTAGTGTCAAAGTTCACTATATACAGACATTCGCGCAGATCCCCCGTTTCGGAAACATTGCTCTGCTGGTCCTCTCGTTTAAGCGCATTCATTTTTGGGTCTCTCCTTCTTCTTGCATATTCTATTAGTTGTTGGTGTTGGTCTTCTTTTTTATCTTTTCTCTTCGTATCTCCATTCCTCCTGCTGGAGAGAGGTGAAACTATACATGGGCACTTCATTCGGCGACGCGGTTTTCTTTCGCTGCCTGGCGAGATGATGAGGTTTATTTAAGAATATAGATGTAAAAATCCAGCTCTTCAGTTTTTCCTCCCCTCCTATACGGCGAAGACGGGAGTGTAAAGGAGCAAGGGGAAGAAAAGAGAAAGGAATTTATCTCCGCAGCACTTTGGATCGCGTGTCTTTCCAGCAAAAGGTTTTTTTTTTTACTCGTTCCTGCGTCCATGTGAATCGCTCCTGCCTTTCCTTTGTGGCTATTTTATATCAAACTGCAATTTGTTACGTCTGGACTCGGGTTTTCCTACAAGATTAGGGATTCCTGAATGGCTGACTGCAATTTACCTTGGAACTGGCCTCCCGATACTTGCATATCCTGATCGGGTGCCTATAATCGCCCTCCTGTATTTTGAATGTATTGATCGCGTTGTACTCCCCTTCTTACCCCATATGAGATTGCGTGCTCCGATTTGACTTTGCACTGCCCCGTCTTTTGAGAGCTCATTTTTTCCTCCTCTACGCTTCATAAACACCGGCGATCATTTCGCTTTATAGCACTTTCCGGGGCCGAGATATGGCAATGGTAGTTAGCGTCTGGCGAGATCCGCAGGAAGACGTGGCTGGAGGACCTCCGAGCGGCCCCAACCCAGTAGCGCAGCCGGCGAGGGAGCAGCAGCAGGCGGCTTCGGCGGCGCCGCACACTCCGCAGACCCCCAGCCAGCCGGGACCCCCGTCCACACCGGGGACCGCGGGGGACAAGGGGAGTCAAAATTCTGGACAGAGTCAGCAGCATATTGAATGTGTGGTTTGCGGAGACAAATCGAGCGGCAAACACTATGGCCAGTTCACCTGCGAGGGATGCAAAAGTTTCTTCAAGAGGAGTGTACGGAGGAACTTAACATACTCATGTCGTGCCAATAGGAACTGTCCCATTGACCAGCACCACCGAAATCAGTGCCAATACTGCCGGCTGAAGAAGTGTTTAAAAGTGGGAATGCGGCGGGAAGGTGAATATATATTTTAAAGCCCACTCATTATTACTCATCCTAGTAGCAGGCGAGCAGGGCTGCCATGTTGCATTAAGGTCACAGGCTATATGGCTGGGCATACTGCAGTCTCCATCCATGTTTTTTAGGGGATGTTTGCATGAATGATTGGTCTTTCTGCCTTATGTGAGAGGAGAGGGCTAAAAGGCCAGTGCAGCCACAGCAACTATGCTTGTGAATGCAGGTCGCCCGAACAAAGCGGCTCGTCTAGCTGACCCTCTCATTTTGTTTTTTCCTGCAGTCTAAATTCTACTATTACCAAACAAAGAAATTCGGTCCAACAGGCCTATTTTACGTATAGATTTTAGAGCAAAACAGGGGCTGTGTGCATGTGTGTGTGCCTGTATGTCTGTTTGTGTACGTCTGAGTGTGTGTGTGTACAGTGTGCAAGGCTAATAGTCCCTTCTATAAGTACGTGCAGCTTACTAATTTATAATAGTACAGTGGTGGTTTGTAAGACGTGTGTGTGAATGTAAAATGAACACACTACAAGCCCACGTCTCTCTCCAGCTCCTTATGCTGACTAGACAGCTCAGACACACTGAATAACGCCGCTGAAGTTGTTCATGGCTCATTGTTTTTGCCTGCTGCAATACAGGCCGTAGAACTTTCCTCTCCATGTCAAGTGTTTTATTCTAATTTCTGCAAACATCCCATATTTTTTATCTACTATTTGGAGTCCACACTGCAAGCCCACGTAGAATGTAGACTGAGTTGTATTAATATTTTATTTTTAATATTAAACAATAGCATAATTCATTTTATTCTCTGCTGAGCTTTTGATGTGGCTGAAATGTAGAAGTGTGATTGGATTTAACTGTAATTATCAATCAGATTTGTAATATGTTTGACCACAATTAATAATTATTTATATAAATTAAAAGCCACATAAATATAATGCTAAACTAATGCAAGTAGACTGCTGTGTGGAAATATGCAATTACGCCCTGAAATACTCAGAGTAGTAAATGTGTTAATTGTACTTTTGGAGATGAGAAAATACGTGTTTTTGTTGTATAAAAGTGATTCATTTTACGCACAGGACATGTAGCGTTCATCTTTAAATACAAATGTAAACAGTGTGAAGGTTGAGAGACAGAGCACATCTGTTTATGTTGTTGATAGAATAATCTCGGGAATATTATAGTCTTACAAACATCAAACATTAGTCAATATGTTTTGAACAGCGTGTTGAATTTAGATGTCAGTGCATGCCGTTTTACTGAGCAGAAACACACTAGCTGTAAGTTGCTTTGACGGTTGTGCTACTCATGAACAATGTTTATCAGTCCTGGATGCACATTTCCTCTTTTTCTCTTTCTTTTTGTCAGCGGTTCAGCGAGGACGAATGCCTCCAACCCAGCCCAACCCAGGCCAGTACGCGCTGACGAACGGGGACCCTCTGAACGGCCACTGCTATCTGTCCGGATACATCTCTTTATTGCTACGGGCCGAGCCTTATCCGACGTCCCGGTACGGGAGCCAGTGCATGCAGCCCAACAATATCATGGGCATCGAGAACATCTGCGAGCTGGCGGCTCGGTTGCTCTTCAGCGCCGTGGAGTGGGCGAGAAACATCCCTTTCTTTCCCGACCTGCAGATCACCGACCAGGTGTCCCTTCTCAGGCTGACGTGGAGCGAGTTGTTTGTGCTGAACGCAGCCCAATGCTCCATGCCTCTGCATGTGGCCCCTCTGCTCGCCGCGGCGGGCCTCCACGCCTCCCCGATGTCCGCGGACCGGGTCGTGGCTTTCATGGATCACATCCGGATCTTCCAGGAGCAAGTGGAGAAGCTTAAGACCCTGCACGTAGACTCGGCAGAGTACAGCTGCCTCAAGGCCATCGTGCTTTTTACATCAGGTGGGTGTCCGACATGTCACACAGGAACATGTCTATAATCACATGAGGCCTAGTTGCAGGGATGTTAGTGGGAGCGAGGCTCGGAGGGCGAAACGCTGTGGCATCAAGAATATGGCTGTCAGGCTCAGGCTGGTCACAAATCTGAGTTTACGAGATGTTTGTGTTGCCGATGGAAGAGCTATTTTGTCAACAGCTTGCTACATATCTACTTACATGCATTCCCATGTCAGTTGTAGCCGCAGCATAAGACGTGTAAACAAATCCAGATTGAGTGAGCGCATCAAGTTTTTTTAGTGCAACACTCGGTTGAATGCCTTTTTAAACTGGAGAAAAGCCTAGTTGATCATCTTAAACATGTAAATATTTTATAATTGTTGAGTTTAAACTTTTTTGAGTCGAGATCGTGGGTTCGCGTCCATAAATTTTGGAACAGGTGTCAAATAATCGAGCGTAAAGATGAAATAGTCTATCACTGGGTGATATATGACAGCTGATGCGTTTATGAGTGTTGGTGCATGCTTTTATCCTTGTTTTGCGTGCACAAACACATGTCTTGGGGGTGCAGGAAATAATCCTTAGCAGGCTGAGATCAAAAAAGCTGATGGAAGTTGACTCATGTGTCAGTGCATCGCTGCTGCTGTAGCACACAGGGCAGCACTGCTCCATAGATTGTTTGTAGATTAATCTCAGCTGACCTATTAATTTTCTTACTTATTGGGGATAGTTTCTCTCGTCGCACACGCTTTGAAAAGTCACCAGCAGCAATTTTCAAAAGTAACCTACATTGTTGATAGCTTAATTGATGGCTGACTGGGGCAAGGTCCTAAAGGTCCTCATTTACGCTCGGCGCGTAATTTAGATGCTATTTTGGAGCTGGTTGTGTACGTTTGGTGCCATTAGGCCTGTTATGTCAGGGAGTGTGCTGCTGATGGGAAGGAAAAGGAGAGTTTAAACCCACTCACAGGCCCCAAACTACTTCTGAACTTAGCTCAAAGTTTGGACCTCATTGTCTCATATTTGGCACATTCTAAAATTCTGTAACAGGGCTGTACATATCCTATAATTGGACACGTTCGTGATAAAATATTCGGTTTTATTGTGGTTTTCAGATTTAGATTTATATTGAATTATTTCCCACTTTCAATTTCCCTGGAAAGCGTCATAACTCCATTTTATACTGAGTCGTTACACTTGTCCTCTAGCATATTTCAACAATTATTGTTTATTATTCATTTACCGCCACAAGGATGTACAACTGACTATATATATTATCTTTACTGTTTTGAAATTATATTATATTAATTTATTTTATTATATATATAATTATTGATAAATCCTTTGAAATGTCACACAGTGTGTATAAAGTGACAATAAGCTGTATCCAAACATAATCTAAATTATCCACAATATAAGTTTGTGTGCTCACCAAACTTGTAAATAGAAACTTAAATATTATATTTCAAACTACTAAACCACCTTCAACCTGCAGTTTTTCCTTTTTGGGGCGAATACGACATAACCACATTCAGTTAGAGCACTTTCTATTTTTCCTATTTTTAATTTAAGGAGCCATAATGACCACTTTTCAGTTTTGGGTTTTGGCAACAAGGTTAATTTGACACACAAAATTTTGAAGGCACCCTGAGAGGTAAATATATGTTTTAGCACAAATAAATGCGTATTTAGCCTCAGTCACCGTGTTTAAGTAATGTGACATCCTGTTCAACGTTTACACTGGCACATTTAACCATATTTTCCTATTGCACGGCGTTTCACTAATTCACCCCAGATTACCCAGAGAAACTTCATACACACATTAACATGCAGCATGTTTTCTAACAGATCATTTAGGTAGGCTGATAGGCTACAACTGGTGCTGGCTATAACAAGTCATGTGGCTCTTTGCCAACACCATCGTGGATTGTTTGCCTTTAATAACAGTAGACTTGTCAGTATTTGATGCATAAATAATGGTGGCCAGGCTAAACTATTTCACCACAGTTCAGGATCATTGTCTTACATTAACTCCTCATCCACATGTGCACACTGCAGTGAGTGTGTGTGTGTGCCTTGTGCTAACCTACCACAGAAATAGTCGTTTGCGAATCTGGAAGCTATCTGCTCCCATGTCTCAGTCTATTGAGGTGGTGGGGTGCAGGGTTGCAGGCAGGCCTAATGGAGAACTATGGGATGTCTTTGACCAGCTTTCTCTTGACGCATAGCCTACATTCAGCCTATTCAGTGCTTTGAACTCACTATGTCGCTGCATTGCAACATTCACGCCAAGTATTTATGTTTTATAGAAAAAAAAAATCCAAATGTAATTCATTCCAACCTTATTGATTGCTGTAGATTTTAAAAGGAGACACTCAGCGTTAATCCAAAGGGATTTGCATACATGGGGCTCTGACCGGCCGGACTAAGGTCACAGTAAATCACCCCGAGATCTCCGCGTTGCCCCCGGGTTCATAAGGTTATTGTGTCTGGCCATAGTGAGTTATAGCACTGAGAAATCACGAATAGGCTTAAAAGCCTGTGTCCGGCGTTTAATGCATTAGTGCTTGAAAACTAAAGCTGTCTTTCTTGTGTAGTTTCTACAAAAGCACAGCTCAGTGAGGACAGCCTAGACTCCATGTGGGACCATATACGCCGGCGGTTATGCTGCCTGCGTTTACAACAGTTTATAAGCAGTAGAACACGCATGTTTGGGTCGTGTGGAAAACAGTTCTCCCTCTTTATAACATCGCACGACACTAACAAGCCTTATATGCTTTTGTCTATAGAGAAGCGAGGCTGCACAGGGCTGCAGGAGCCACCAGTGAGCACCAAAAACACACCGTCTCCCCTCTGCGCTGGTGCACACGCTCATTTTCTGACATTTTATGTCGCTTGTGCGTGACTATTGACTTCACCTCGTCTAATAAATTTGATTGCTTCCAGCGGCCTGTCCTATAGGCTCCATCGAAAAACAGGCCAAGAGTGGTCTATGGAGAGAAGAGCGGCGAAATGACTTAACAGCTTACTGCGGAGTAATTAGGTCACATTACATCCAGTGTAATTTCAGATTCATCAGTGCCGTTTATGTTTCCTTATACTTGAATCCCCAGAGTGTAGACATGAGGAGCAGCGACCTTTAGGCCCTGTATAGCCTACCTTTTCGCCCGTGCCCCACTGCCCCCATCACCTCTTCTTCCTCCACACTGTTTTCATGACATTTAGCTCCATATTCTTGTTGATTGTTGTAAGAGCAGGCAGAGATATCCTCCACTGAGGTGTGCATCATCCCCTACTCCAGCAGCTTGTTTATTCTGTATGACAGTCCCACTCGCTCAGTGTGATGTAGCATGTTTGGCCAGTGTGTTTGTTCATTCCACTTTGTCAATAACACGTAAAGGCTGATGTTGAATGATAACCAGAGTGCTTTTGCAGGACATAAATTGGGTATGGCAAGGTGTGCACTTGCCAATGCTGAGCCAACAAGAGGCTAAAATTGACCATGTGGTTTCGTGTTGATATTTTGTCCAGAAAATATTATTCCCAGCAGTGTAATTTAAGTTTTATCATTTTAAATAATTATAATGGAAAAAGTAATATTTGATATAGGTGTGTGTGCTTCTCTGCAAGCCTGGTGACCTGAGAGTCTGATATGTTTTAATAATATGAGATTTTAATAATATATTTTTAGCCAACAGTTATTGTTTCACCCGTTCCTCGAAATTTTGAAGTTTAACAGCAGAATAGTGTCAGATTCAGGGACTTTTCCCACAACATGTTGTACCTTGGGGTCTGAGAGACGTGACGAGCCTAACCACAGTGTTTTTTGGTGTGTGTTTCTCAGACGCTTGCGGCCTGTCGGACGCTGCTCACATCGAGAGCCTACAGGAGAAATCCCAGTGCGCGCTGGAGGAGTACGTGAGGAGCCAGTACCCGAACCAGCCCAGCCGCTTTGGGAAGCTCCTGCTGCGGTTGCCCTCACTGCGCACCGTCTCATCGTCGGTAATCGAGCAGCTGTTCTTCGTCCGCTTGGTAGGTAAAACTCCTATTGAAACCCTCATCAGGGATATGCTATTATCCGGGAGCAGCTTCAACTGGCCTTACATGTCCATCCAATGATCCTTATATGAAAGTGGAAAAATGAGAGGAAAAAAAGGACCAAAATTCAGCACCCCTCACCCCATCCTCCTCCAAGAAGACTATATATAGGACCTTTTCTGAGAAACTTGGAAGACATTACTTTTTTTCTGTCTTCTGGGACTGATATGGAATACATTATGTACAGAAAAATATTGGAACTGGACTTTACACCTGTGTAAATCCACCCTCATCTTCAAGAACAATACTCTTCATTTTGTAAAATACTAGTCTTTATTTTCCTTTTTTGTAAAAAATACAAATAAAATGAAAAACATCATATGCGCAGTAAGAAAAAAAGAATCAAGACTTAGCGGGAAAATAATGTTTCCAAGCAATTATAAGAATTGTCCTGTGTCTATGTACCTCTCTGTTTTGTATTTTTTCTGGTTCTAAACCAGGGTTTCTGTGATTCTATACTAATAATTTTTTGATATAACCTTTTGCTTCTTATAATGAGTGCGATATATGTTGTCGAAGCTATGTTCTCCAAGAATTAAAATTGAAGTGAGAATTTAAAAACAGAAAAATAAAGAAATTTAGACAAATAAGAAACAGTCTAATCGCTATGACAATATCACCACTGATGGTTGAACTTTTTTTCCCAATTGATACGATGGACCTGCGACAGCAGCAAACTGACCTCCAGGACATTTTTACTGAGAGGACGTCTGGGGCGCCTTTTCCCCGGGCCATGAGTGCGTGTGGAGTCGATCATCAGTCAAAGAGGAGAGACATGAAAATCAAAAGCACTTTTAATATATCATTTCAAATACATTTTGTTTGTTTCGTCTTGAAAATTTTCATTGTTTCTTGAATTTTATTGGTTGTTGCCTTCAATTTGCTTACTCCATGATGCAGCTTTTTGCAGAAGGGTCGGTTGATGAAGTTGTGTGATGGTGACTGTACTATTAAAAAAAGAAATAGGCAACGATGTCTCATTCTCAAGCATTTTCCTGGAAGCACAATGTCAAGATGCTCGGGCTTATTTTAAACCATCTGAGGGGAATCTGTGCGCTCCTGGTTTTCTATAAGAAAAGCGCAAAGTGCAGCCTACAGTTTCTGACTCACTATCCTGCACCGCCTCATACTGAAACATAATAATTGTGAATACACTGTTTGCCTCTACTACACCTACCAGTGAAAACGAGGTGATACACGGGATTAAGTGTGGTAATTACACTATGGGTGCATACCTTACATTTTAACAGACCCACTGACATAACTGGCAATGCGAGCACAAAGGAGGGAGGCTATACGTGAGGAACTACAGCAGTGAGCTCTCTGCCAGCCTGTGAGCGCATTAATGTTTAATATTTTTCCCAGACAGCGAGGAAAGCCTGCGCACCACACAGAGCCACCTCCATCCTTACCTCCTGTGGCTTAATCAAGGTGATTCTTCACAAACCAAACAATATTCCCCCCCTCTACCCTCCGATCTTAAAAACTCTGCCTTGATAGTGCATGCCTCAATATTGATGTGGGCGTCATTTGGCAAAAGGGTTAGGCCCCGCTGCAAAGCTGCTGTGATATGCGTGATCAATCTGGAAAATGTATTTTACAGCATGTAAGCCAGTCGATAGGAACACCGAGTGTGATGCATTGTGTGGGAATAGAGAGAGGACGAAGGAGAGGGAGGGAAGGAAAGAAAGAGAAAGAGGGGTAGGGAGACAAATGAGAGGGGAAACGTGTGAGAAGGAAGGCAAATGTGTGTATGTGTATGTCTGTGTGTGTGTGTGTGTGTGTGTGTGTGTGTGTGAAGGAGACAGAAAGAGATGTGGCCTTGGTTTGCCTGATACATTCAGAGTGTAATGAGTCCATCGATAAGTCCTCAATGTGTTAGATGGGTTACATAGAGTTTCTGTCCTTGCATGGGTCTGTCCCTGCGCGTTTTTTGTCTCCAGATGACACAGGAAGCCCAGTTATGGACCTGGATCTACACTCACTGTCATTACTGCGTTACACTCACACCTAGAGTGATAAAATGTGATAAATTGGAAGGCGTTATGAAGAAGAAAATGGGGTTTCGGTGTGACAATTATTACATTTGCCTGTTAGTCCCCCCCTCCCTCCTTTCTCCTTCCTCCTCCTCCTCTTCTTCTTCTTCTTCTCTTCATCATCAGACGTGTTGCTTGTGTGCCATATTGCCCACATCTTCATCTGCTGACTGACTGGCAGTGATGAGGGACAGGACAGGAGGACAGGAGCAGAACTGCATGTAGCACGTTGCAATGTCTGAATTTCATATCGCCATATTTGTTATCTGCCTTATAGGACTGGACTGAGGGGGAGGGGCGTTTGTGTGCCAGTGGTTTATTTGTTTGTGTTGCCTGTCTCCGTTCAAAGGCTACAATATTACGGTATTAATTAGCCTGAATGATGCTATAGGTTGTTGCTTTAGGTTGTCCTCAAATGCTCTCTTACACACGCGGGGATACAGTTTTCATTCTCGTGATTAATGTCTGTGCAGGCATATTGTACCTATTAGCGCCCAATCGACCTGTCTGTAGCGCTGGGTCAGTTGTCAGACGCCTTGTTGTTGCCTTAGCTACTGTACAAACATAAATGTGATATTTCTTCAGGTTCCTTATTGTGGGTGTGATTCTCTCGGAGGTTTAGGTCAGGTGAAAGCTGTAGAATAATGAGCTGATGGGGCCTTTCCTTTCTGATTTATACTGGAGGCAGAACGTACAGAATTTAGCTTCAAAAAAATTAACAAAAGACTCACATAACAAACACTCTTAAAAACAGATAATTACTGAAGCTGTAATTATTTAGCGCGTGTGTATTTTTTATTTATTTATTTATTTTTAATAATCCAGAGGATCGGTTCCTGCACGTGAGAATAAACGTTTGTTTTTTTTTCAAAGAGGCAGAATATGGCTTCCACCATGGCCATCACACCAGTCCAGGTCGTTTTTGTTTTATGCAGCTCTGGACTAAATTGTTTGCTGGGTTATTAAACGCAGCTTTCAGCTGGTTGTCTCCACATAATGTATTCTAAATCCCTCCAGAGTAACTATCTTTTATCCTCTTGCTGAGAGCATTCGGTTTATACAGTTGTTACACTACAGGCTATATAAAGCAATAGTTCAAAAACAGATAAAATGGTGGCATGTGTTCCTAATTAACGTTTCTGTACGAGCAATACAAGCAAAACACACCAGGAAAAGTGTTATTTTTTATTTAGATTTTTGCCTCTCTTGCTTTGACAGAAGCTCAGATTAGTATATTATGCAACACTCTAAATATTGAAATAATACGCTTCAAATATGAGCTGTATTTTCATTATTTTCAACCATCAAATTTGTTATCATCTGCTGTGATGACAACATTATTAGTGCTGATATTAAATTGGATAAAAGAAAAGCAGGAAGGACCAAGTGCAGTAAGAGAGGAGTAAATGCTCTGTCAGATTGGACTGTAGCTGCGGTGGGTAAGGGAGATGGATATGTGGCACACTATGGGCCCCATTTGTGTCTCTGTAATTTCGGAAACTCCGGTTACCAAAGTGTTACTACGAAATGAGTTAAATAACCATTTACCTTTGTCTGGTTTCATTCATCAAACCACAAGTGGAGGACTCCTAACACGGGGGGCTATTTGTTTGCTTTACACAAGCAGCTGGGTGCGATTTCACGTTTGAGATATCTGTCTGAAAGCGAAACATTTATTATCCTAAGTTGTCAGCGAACCTATTTCTCCAAAACCCCTCAATGCAGAGCCGATGGTTTTTATGCAGCAGTGGAAACGTCCTATTGGCGTTACACGTCACTTCATTTCACTTATAGTAGCCTGGTTTCCCCGGTCACATTTGACAAATACTGTTGTTTGAGACAATAACAATTTCCAAATAGCGGCTGCGTGTATGAATGGGGGGCCCTGTGAAGTATGACACGGCTTATTTCTCATATTGTCTTGTGCGTAAAAATGATGACAACACAGGACAACAAGTGCTTCTCCGCCGCGTCTTTGCCACGCAGCTCATTCAAACACAGGCTTGCAAAATGGCTGGGAAACGGCACGGTGAGGACAAATGTCCAAAATTAAATGGATTCCCGTGAGATGTTTGCGCTATATCTTAGCAAAACAACCGGAGTTTCTTGGTGTATTGACTGTACAATAGAGAGAAAGAGAGGCACATCTTCTGATTGCAGACCTCATAGGCAACCTTTAAGCCATGGATCAAATCCAGCCCTACGGGGTATAAAATATCCCTAGTTGTGAATGTAACATAAGGGGACGCCTCCCGGGGACGCCTCCTCCAGCCCGTGTGTGTGTGTGCCTGTGTGTGCAAGTTTGTCATGATTGTCAAAACTGTGTGTCGGATTTTTCTATATGTGTGAGGTCTTTCTGGATGTATGTGTGCGGGCGCGTTCTTTGCATGCCCGTGCGTAAAAAGCGTGTTCCTACCACCAGCGTGCGTACGCGTGTGTGCGCGCTACTGGCCGACAGAGAGGGAGAGGAGAGAGAGAGAGAGAGAGAGAGAGGGAGAGGTGGTTGTGAGAAAGCCCGGATCGCTGTGTAAGCGGATCCCTTTGTGTTGATTTAGGAAGACGTTTGCTGTATATAACGTTCAAGGCTGATAATATCATTGCCTGGCCAGATAAATAAAGCATTGGCCAAAACCATCGGGTCAGCTATCGATCCGCTTTTTCTCCCTGAGAGAGGAGGGAGAGAGGGGTGGGGGGGAGAGGGGAGGGAGGGGGTGGACAGGAGGAGGGGGGATTGAGAAAGAGAGAAAAAAAAGGGAGAGAGACCTCACTCATTAGCATTCCACAGCCATGGACTAAACGCTGACAACTAACAGAGATATCCAGCTCTACACCACTGCATGCATTTTCCCCCCTTTGTCTTCTTCCCCCTGGCCCTTCATTTCCAGCGGACAGATCTCTCGTCACAGCCAACACATTTTTATTTATGCCTTCTCCACTCCTTTTTTTTTTTTTTTTTTTTTTTTGCACGAATGGACCCCGTGCACAAGAGAGAAACCCCGTCCAGTAAAGCAGAGAGAGAAAAAAGAAAGAGTGGAAGGGGGGGAGTGAGTAGTGATGTTGTAAAAGCTGTGCAGAAGTGACAGCGCTAAGCACACTGGCTTTACTTGGGAGAGATACAATTGTGTGTGACTTGACAAAACAGACGTGGGAGACGGTTTAAATTGCAACCTTAACTGCTTTTATTTAGATGTTTGAGGATATTAAAAAAAAATCTGCAGCCTGTTTGCTTCATTATGAGAAGGTAAATGATGATGATTTTATTTCAAATTTAATAGTGGGTCAATATTTTTACACTTAGTTTTGGACGCTTGGTTCAATTTAATGTCACAATTGCAGAATTTACCTTTAAAATGTTTGTCCAACAGTTTTCTATTAAAACTAATATTTACGACTTCACTATGATCTGTATAATAAAATTTAAAAAAACAGACTCTAAGGCTGTTAGAGCAGAAACAGTTTTTTAAAAGTTAAATTTATGTTTTTATATTATAAATACACTGTAAAAAACAAAAACAAAAACTGTTTGTTTTAACTTTAAAAAGTTTAGTGTCCGGGCTGCCTTAAAATTGTAAGCTGACTGAATTTGAACAGGAATCATAGATAAAGCTATAAAAGTAAAATTAAAACAAATACACTTTTTTAGTCAAATAACCTTGATAGTAATTACATTGTGCTTTAAAAACATGTTCAATAAGCTTAGGGTATTAAGTTGAACCAACAAGTCATGTTCCAGCATCGGCACAAAGACAGTGTGTGAAATTGTAAACACAGTAAAAACGTTATTGTCCAGGCTGCCTTAAAATTTTAAGATGACTGAATCTGAAATGACAAGTTGTAACAATTTAAAACAATACGATTTTCTAGTTAAACTTCATATTAATTCAGTTGTACTTGAGAAAACAGGTTCAATAAGCTCAAGATATTAAGTTGAACCAGCAAGTCTTGTCCCAGCATTGGCACGAAGGCGATATGTGAAACTGCTCCCTGTGAAAAAAAGTTAGTGTCTGTGCAGTCCTTAAAATTTTAAGTTGACTGAATTTGAAAAGACACATTGAAAAATTTTATAATCGTAATAGTCAAATAAACTTGTTATTAATTCAGTTATACTTGAAAAAACATGTTCGGTGAGCTTAAGATGAACCGACAGCCCTTCAGTCACACTGACAAACATTACAAACAAATTATATTTCCTTTACATTCAACTTATTATTAATGAGAGTCCAGGCTGCTTTAAAATTTTAAGTTAACTGAATTTGAAAAGAAAAGTTTAGGTAATCTAAACAAATAAGCCTTTCTAGTCAAATTAACTTGACATTAATTCAGTTGGGTTTAGTTTTACGTTAAAGTCATCATTTCAAATGAATTCAAGTTAGAAGAACTCATGTTTATAAGTTGTGAAGTCTTCTGAAAATAAACACCACAAAATCTGAGTGAAATTCACTTCAAACTTTTATATTTACATTAAGTTAATGAGAAAAGATTAGTTGATTCCACTAATCACTGGTGTGATTTCTTTTACAGTGTGAATATTTTACAATTATAATATTCTAAAAAGTGGAATAAATGTTTTGAATGAATAAATTAAAACTTTAAAAGATTTGAATGAGCCATATTAAGGACTACGAATGACATTATTTGGACAAGCTCCTTTTTTTCAGATGACTATATCTTAATATGCGTTCAAGCTCTCGCCCAACAATGACAGCTGTTCATCTGATAGTAACTTCTTTCCAAGTTTTTCTCCCCTCCCACCCCGGGGCCCCCGGTCTCTGTCTTGCTTTGTTGTTTTAAAATATGCATGTCTCTCCGGAATGCCAGTCACGGGTCCAAACTTTGTGTGTCCCAACCTCCCACATGATGAAATGATCCTTTTAAAGCGGGCTCAATATGTCTCAATCTGCACTCCTCTTCCCCTCTCTAAAGCTTCTGGGTTCGGGACACAGCCCAGAAATATATTAATTAAAGCGCACAGACTTTTTTTTCTTTAGCACTGAGGAAGAAGTGGCTGGATCAAGTCAAGCTCTGTCAACGACGGGATGGATGAAGATTCACGGCAGGAAAAAAGAAAAAAAAAAAGTAAGGCTCATTTTGACGCTCTCCTTCTCCTCTTCTCTCCCTCTCCCTCTTTCCTCTCCCTCTCTCTCTCTCTCTCTCTCTCTCTCTCTCTCTCTCTCTCTCTCTCTCTCTGTGTGTGTGTGTGTGTGTGTGTGTGTGTGTGTGTGTGTGTGTGTCTTTTGCACAGTGTTCTTGTGTGTTCCTCGGACTGAAACGGATAAAGCCAGGGGGAGTGAGTGAGAAAGAGAGAGAGAAGTGTGAGAGAAAAGGGGGAGGAGGGATATATACGTGAAAAGTGAAAGAGGATGGACGTGTGTCTGTGTTTGTGTGTGTGTGTGTGTACATCTATACGCATGTGTGTGCGCCTGTCATCACCAAGATATTAATCATTAAACTCCAAAGTGCAACTTTTCTCACTGGTGCACCATGTATGGTACAGTTTAAGGCGCATGAATGGAGGTGTTTACTTGTGTACGCGCATATATAAATGCAGTGTGGGATAAATCACACTACCTACCAAGAAAAAAAAGGAGACCCGGATGGTCGGAAAGGAAATGCTTTGGCTTTAAAGGGGAAAAGCGTGAGTCGGATGTAACAGAGCGTTTGCAGCTCAAGAGGAACTCCTAATTCATTCTGACAAGTTTGAGAGGATGTGTGTATGTTTCTCAGCCATTATAAAAGACAAAGTGATACTCATGCCTGTGCGTCTTAATAATTAGCTGCTAAGTTAGAGAGATTTCGTGCAAAAGTTGCAGCTGAAGCCGGTTAACCTGTTGCTTTTGGTCCAAACATACTGTAATAACATCCCAGGAGCCCTGCAGCATTTTCATCCCATAATAATCCACCCTCTCCAAAAATGTAAACAGACCAACACTGGGAGTCGTTGGGAGATCCGCACAAACAAACTGAATTTAATTACTGTGTTCATTTATTAAATTCTGATACGTTTTAATAGACATCCCAACAGTCTGATTATGTCAACATATGGGAGGCCATGCACGCAGCAAGGCCCGGGCTTACATACCTGATAACGCCTGGGCTTTTCAGCAATATTTACGGCTTCTCTTTTCTAATGCACTCCAGATGGTGTGTGACTGTGCCACCGCAGTCAGCGAGCTCCTCAATTTTTATTCAGCAGCATTTTTGTTGCAATTACATCAATGCTGAGACAGAATTTATTGGTGACCCATTTTTTCGCTGCATTATATGTAAAAAAAAAAATTAAAAGATAGGGAATACATAAAAAAGTTTTGACCACCACTAAGTTTTATTTGCATGTGATTTTATTTTTTATTTTTTTAACTTTTCTGAAGTTTACTGTAAAGTTTTTTTAAAGAAACGTTTTAAAGGAGAATCTCTTTAAAGTATAGGGCTCCACGTCATGGTTTGATGGATTAATATGTTATGAAGACAAAAACACACAGGCCGCATTCATGCCTGACCAATCTTTGTTGTAGCCCTGTGCGTTTTTTTTTTTTCAGCCAGTCACTCAGGCAGAATAATGCTTGTAAAGATATAATCCACTGAGCCTATACCCTCTGTAGTCCTTTGCTATATTATCCACTGACAATAGATTGGCAAGCTTTTTTAGCAGGTATCCAACCTCTCCACTAAACACGTGAATGGCAAAGGATTTGGTTAACAGGCTAATTCCGTTTATACTTTATTAGTCTGGGTTTACTATGACAAGATGAAAAGCTTTCCATAGAACGATTCTCTTTTTTTCCTGAGTGCATTTGTGCAGATACTCATAAAGTTGTTATCTGAAAATAGCAGGAAAAAATGGAATAATAAACAAATGTGATTAGTTTACATCTGTTTGCGTGAAGTAAAGCGTAACAAATATTTATCTGGGCAGGAGGCTTCTGCAGATTGAAAAGCATAACAGTCTATCTATCTATCTATCTATCTATCTATCTATCTATCTATCTATCTATCTGGACAGTTGTGTTATGGTTTCTTTTACTGTCAGAGTTGCAGCTCATGTTGCTGCTCTCTCTCTCTCTCTCTCTCTCTCTTTACCTGGATTGCTCACACAGGCTGCTGTACTGTAGGTCTATTATGATTGACTGAAACGATGCGTTGAAGGGTATTTTTCATCTTTGCCACGGGGAACCAGCCGCTCCTTACAGTGGTAAGGTTTCCCATTGACTCCCTTTAGTCTCCTCCATGGTTGGTGCTCTCTCTGTCTCTCTGTCTCTCTGAGCCACCTCAGAGGACATGCGGCATGTTGATAAATACATGTCTTTTTTCCATCTTACTCAGCACCATCCATCAAATTTGTATGTCCATGTTCCACTGCTGTGCTTAATGGGAGGGGGGTGGGGGGCGCACACACTAAACCATCAACAAGGGGATGCACTGGTCTTCTCTACATTCTAAATAATTACTTGATCATCCGCGCTGGTCATGTTAACGCGCTGAATTGTCTCAAGTCAGGCGATGGCAGCCAGGGTTATGCTGTGTGGAGATTTAGAAGTGGTCTTTTGCTGTGTGCTCTGTGGGTTAATAACCTCTTCACGCACTATAACCACTGTGTTTTGATCCCAGTAATACGTTGGATAGAGCGTTTCTCTGGCTTTGCCCACGGCTTGGACCACTCTACAGAAAACCAGTCGCCCTGTGGTTGCAAACTCTTTGTGGCCCCACATACCGCCGCTGTGATTATAGAAGTGCCTCCTCTCCCTTGTTAAAGGAGCAAAGCTCTAATCTAGCCTCTGTGTCGCCCCCAAAGCCAGCGTGCTATAGTGAAAATGTGCGTGAGTGGGGGTCGGTCGGAGCGAGAGAAGAGGGGAAGGGAAGGGTGGGAGAGCAAAAAAAAAAAAAAAGAAGAAGAAGAAGAAGAGGGGGGTTATAACGGAGTGGCCCTTTCCTTCTTTTGAGTGACACGACCCCTCTCCTCTCTTCAAAGGCCATGCAGAAATAAACGCATCTCATTTGAATGGCGATTTTTTTTTCTCTTGCTGGTATTTCACAGCCAATATTTCTGGAATAGGAATTTTTTTCTGCAATATTGAATTCGGGGATGGTTCTGGTGGTGGCGGGGTATTCAATATTCCCCCATCTCTCTCCACATGCAGCATTCTGCAGCCAGTGTGGTATTTTGTCCATGACTACACCATCACCACCCCCCTCCACCTCCTGCACCCCCCGTCCAAATTCATTTGCATCCGCTGATGATATCAGTAAAGAATCGCTGGCACCGTATGAGGCAGGGGTGGGGGGGAGAAGGCTTATTTGGATAAAACTGGACCGCAGAGTGGACACGGCCCTAAAGGTCAGTCGCCCATTCATGTCAAGGTGGCAGGGGGTGTGTGCGCTGGGGGGGTCGGCATGGGATTGCCAAAGAGGCTTATTTGAAAGCGGAGCGTATATTTGAGGCAAGGGGGAATGAAAAGGAGTGGACCACAAAGCTCGTCATACTTCAAATAACGCCCCGTCACATCTTCACTCTTTCCTCTCCACGCAGGCAGGCAGGCGGCGGGTATATAAGGAGGGAAGGTGGGGTGTCAGAGCTGTGGCATCACGGCCTGTGGAACATGTGGACAACAAGGTGGATCACAGAGGTGTAGGTGCCTCCCATTGGCTGGCGGTTCCCCCTGATTCATGCAAATAAAATAGTGGATCAATTGAAATATGGCGGCCAGTGTTGTGGTCAGAAAGTTCCTTTAATGCTGCTGATCTGATGTGGAGCATTTCATGTAATCTCGCACCATAATGCTGAAGAGATAGAAAACCTTTCTGAAAGGACTCGAAATAGGGCTTTGCCATGGAGCAAGCCTGTAATTTTCTGATTACTAGGCCATATACTACAATTTTGGTAATAGTGCAGAATGTCACGGATTTACGTCTAAGTAAAGAAAATGAAGAAAAAAGAAAAGACGAGGGTAAATGTATGAATATAATGGTTTGTATGCTATATTGCAACTGGATGGCACACTGAACGCCATGTAGTGTTCTTTGAAAAGTTAAAAATAAGTAAATAAATACATAGATAAATAAACGAAGGCAGTGAATGCCACACTAATATTTGCAATGTTTTTATGTAGATTTTTTTTTGTTAGGATTTTCTTTTTTTAAAATATATATATTTTTATGTAATAAATCACCAGTGACCAGATGCTGATTACATTCAGCAGCCTATAGTTTCCTCACCACAGAATATCATGTAAACAATATCACACAGTGGCAGAACATGTAATAAAAAACTGCAGATGTATTTTCACATTAATTAATAAATCAATTAATGCACTCTCCTGCCGTGCATATACCCCAATTTACTGCGAGGGCACAGTCAGTCACCATCCCCTGTGCGCGTACACACACACACACACACACACACACACACACACACGCACACACACACACACACACGCACATTTATCACTTCATCATTATGTATATATAATAAAATTAGGTGGGCTACATTGCGGTGGAAGGAGTCACAATTTCATTATAATTATTTCTAAAACTATATTAGTGGCCTAGTTATGAGTGTGCCCATGCAGTGTGTAAACTTTATATTCACTGTATGGAGGCTGTGGGGTGGGTTCTACTTGGCCGCCTTTAACTGAGCGAAATTTGTCACAAATTGCTGGTTGTCGAGGGGCGAATTGACAAGATAACGAATATGAGAATTTTTGCCCCTGACACCTCGGTTCATATATCATTGCAAACGCCGACTAATCACTCACACGCTGTCTTTAGTATTATTACACTTCAATCTCACGTTTAAGTGACATGTCAAAAATGTAGATTTGGATTTTTGTTACTCCCAAAACCTACAGAATATAAAAAATATATATTAAATGTATTTGCAAATTCGGCTCGTTTACGTACCTTAATTAAATTATCTAGAATTATACAAGCTTTTTATTGACGTGTCAGATTATTGTGTTTTTAATAAAGTGAACTAAAATGAACAATAACAGGAAGAATCCGCTGGTTGAATGAAGCTCGATCATTTTTTAGATATATAGCTCTGCATTGATTGCTGCACTAATAGTACATGCGATCCAGCTTTTACCACTGCTATCATTATTATTACCCACCATTATTACTGCTTATACTGTATGTGGCTATAACTGCTATTGCTGTTATTGCACCATCATTACCAGCAATGTAAGATGTTACAGGGCGAAGACGCCTCAGTTGTGTCTTTGTATATGAAATAATGGCTGCGGTGAGGATGAGTAGGGAAGATTGCTGCGAGTGGGTGAGGATGGAAGTGTTGGAGGCATATTACTGACCATTTTACACACACACACACACACACACACACACACACACACACACACACACAGGCTCCACTCTTTTCTTTTATTTGGTCAAAAACCCACCTCTTAACAGCCCTCAGCAGCAGCAGCGGAGCATCAGACATATAGCTACTGTATATATATAAAATGAGTGCAATCAACTATGCACTCGACAGAAGATGTATTGTTTGCTTGTGCTACACATACACATCCCCAGTAAAGGGCTGCTGTGATGGAGCTCCAAAGTGATAGTATCGATTGATTTTGTCAAGTGGGGGGAGTCACCTGCCGTCCTCTCTCCCTCCCTCACCCACTCTGACATTAAAACTTCTCCCATTTTCAGCTTGACCACTGATCAGCTGGTTTGACCCCTCGGATGCTCATTAAAATTTGATCCGCTGGAAAAAAAAAATAAAGCAGTAATAAATCGATCTGTGTTGTATTAATCTCGTACAAATGGTAAAGCTTGCATAGCAGGCGCTGCAAGGCTGGGATCGCGCATGATACACAAAGTTTTTAGTGTTTGAGAGCGCTAAACCGCGGCGCTTTGTTGTGGCGTCCCTCTGCGCCCCTGTGTGCCGTGTGCGTAAAGACAGCCTCTCCGTCTCAGCCCCTCCATGCTATTATTGTTGCTACCTTTGTTTGCTAGATGGCGCTCTGCGTTGTGGGACCCCTCTGACACAAGAACCGCCTCATAGCCTCTCTCTCTCCTCAGCTCTGCTCGCAGCCCACAGTCCACAGCACAGCACAGCACAGAGCAGCTTTCCCAAAGCCATTTTCTAACCAGGAATTTCAGCAGCTGCAAACCGCTCTAATGCAACTCCACCGCTGTGAATAGTGGGGGAGTTTCATAATTGCATTATCCTATGTCGACTGACATTTCTGTTTGTTTTGTTAAGCTGTGGAATCACATCGATTAAAGCCAGCGATCAGTAATGCATTTAATTTTAATGTAAACTGATAGTAACACAGACTATCGCGCCATATTTGAGCTTTAGATAATTAATTGTTTGTTTAGGCAATGTAACGTTGCAGAACATATACACTAATTCAAATCTGAATTATGTTGAGAGGAATAAAAGGACTTTAATTATCCGTTTTCAAATAAATAATGTCTTATTAATTTAAAGTAAAGACAGGCGCGCTTAATCTCACGATGCAGCAGAGAATTAAGTTCGACTAAAAAATCTATACAGCAGAAATATTTAGCAACATTTTGTCTTTCCAGGAAATCTTTTTAATGGACTGTTAACACATAATGTCTCTGAGAAAAGCTGCTTTGGGTACAGTGATGCAAAAGGACGTATTATTCACGTTAAAAATTATGACAAATAACGAAAATAAGTCTTCATATAATTTAGCAATTTTTATGATTTTCTAACAATCCAACGATCATCTCTCCGACTTTTTAATCTGTTTTAGATTGGTAGCAACCAAAGGGGGGAAAAAGTCCATTGTATTGTTTGCTGAGTGGCCCACTCTGCTCTAAGATATACTGCTGCAGTTACACTTTCACTAAATAGCGGCTTGTCGGTGTCTGACGTTGATGAATGTGTTGGAGACTTGGAGAGCCTTTTACAGCTGTCTTAAAAAGCGCCGTGGCCCCAGACCAGCCACAAACAGATCAGGTGCAGGGGCCTTAATACGGCAGTCAATGACAAAGAAACACGCACTTTACACGCATTCAGAAAGCGCCACTTCTGCAATGAAAAGTAAACGTCTTGTTGTGAAATCGAGTTTACTCAACTTAAATTTTTATGATGTAATCTACAAAAAACAATATTAATCCATAAATAACTGGAAATTTTGGTCGTTTGAGGAAACAGACGTGCATTAAGATTAATCTTTTAAATGAACATTAACATGTTTTTAGTTCATGTTGGTAGTCGTGTAGCTTTGTAATGATCATCATCTGTAAATCATGTATTTTAACCATCTCTTAATTTGCCAATAGTCACTGGACAGATCCAGAAAACGACTTCCTCTTATGTGGCTGAAGATAAACAGTGCAAGTGCAGCCCATGTGGGCTGTGAATGGCGGTTTTGGCTTTTTTCCTCACTGTGGCTTCATCTCTTCCTCATGTGAAGACATCTGAAATACAAATGTAAACTCCTCTATTACAATATAGAACAAATTAGAATATTATATGGGAATTAAAACTTGATTATTTTTCGAGTGGAGGCTCGTTTGGTAAATAGTCTGTTTATTGTTGATCCTCATGATAACAAGTGAATGATAGATTAAATTAGCTGAGGTGCTCAGGAACTTTTATGGCTGTTACAACGGATAAATGAGCAGAGGGAATCTTCAGTACTGTACAAGACACATACAAGAATTTGTGGAATCAACTAATATTTTATTCATTAACTGAAATGTACACGTTTTATTTACTCAAGCTGATTAAACTTAAAATGTATAGTATTTATCTTCAGAAGACTAAAGAACTTATGAACATGAGTTCTTCTAACTTGAAGTCTTTTGACGTGAAATAATGAGTTGAATGAATGTACTGTACTGAGTTCATGGTCAGAATATTAGCAGACCTCCCAGCATGCATTGTTGAAAAACTCTCCTGAGACCCTTGTTTTTTGATAAAAAACACTGTGAACCATGTTGAAGGTTGAATTTAATTTAAATACCCATTTTACATTTAAAATTTGATAAATTTGCTGGGAGCATTTTCACATATTGTCAAGAGTTGTTGGTTCCACTTTGTATTTAAAGCTTGTTGAACATGTTTTCTCAAGTACAATGGAATTATCAAGTTTATTTGACTAGAAAAAAATATTTATTTTGAATCATAGCAGTGTTACTTAAACTTGTCTTTTCAGATTCAGTCGACTTATAATTTTAAGGCTGCCAGCACACTAACTTTCTTTTGTTTCCTGGGAGCAGTTTCACATATTGTTTTTGTACCAACGCTGGAACAAGAGTTGTTGGTTCAAGTTAATATCTTAAACTTATTTAACGTGTTTTTCAAGTAGAACTAATAATTAATATCAAGTTTATTTGACGAGAACAGTTAATTTGTTTTGAATCATTAAAAAAACTCAACTTGTGTTTTCAAAAGCAGTCAACTTAAATATTAAGCCGGCCCAGATGCTAGTTAAAATAAATAATTTATTTAACTAGGAGCTGTTTCAGGTATTGCCTTTGTGTCTTTCTGCCAGTGTTGGAGCAAAAGTTGTTGGTTCAACTTAACATCTTGTGCTTATTGGTTCTCTACAACTGAATTAATATTTATTTGACTAGAAAACTTAATTTGTTTGGAATCATTACAAAATTACCTCAACTTGTCTTTTCAACTTCAGTCAGTCACCTTTAAAGCATCAACATTTTTAAGTTAAAACAAATAATTCACTGGGATCAGTTTCACATATTGCCTTTATGCCA
The DNA here is from genome assembly GCA_027495735.1 of Lutjanus campechanus. Lineage (NCBI taxonomy): Eukaryota > Metazoa > Chordata > Actinopteri > Lutjaniformes > Lutjanidae > Lutjanus > Lutjanus campechanus. Next base: position 40,693 of record JAJHUR010000095.1, read on the forward strand.
ATGCGTTGTTGGTTCAACTTAATATATTAAGGTTAATGAACATGTCTTCTGAAGTACAACTGAATTATTTGACTAGAAACGTTTTTTATACATCACCTCAACTTGTCTCTTCAAATTCAGTCAACTTGAAATTTTAAAGCAGCCCTGACCCTAACTTTTTTTTTTTTTAAAAGTTAAAACAAATAGTTGAATTTTACAGAGAGGAACAAACAGCAAACTCATTGACACAAAAGTTGTGAGATCTGAATCTTACTGGGACCTTTTGTGGTTCACAGAACAATCCAACACAGGCAACAGCCAAGGTTTCATTGTTGATTGAGCTGTATTATCCATTTGTTCTAGACACACGCAGTCACACTTCCTCCCCCGTTGGATCCTGGGTGGTGTGGCACAGCAGGTTCGCTTGTACTGTATACGGGGGTTTCTCCACCTGCAGCCCCCCCAGAAGACACAAACCCAGTCAGGCTTCACCTCATTCCCCCTCCAAACACCGCGTCTTCTTCTCCTCTCTGCTATTTACATGTGCTGGCCTACACTTGGCTAACACGTTATTAGCAAGCTGGGGGAGAGAGGGATGCAGCATTTCAATTATTTTTTGAACAATGGGCATGGGCCCGTCATACATTTTGAGTGTTTGAGTAAGGCTCTCTTGGTATTTGTTTTCCTCGACTTAACAAGCCATCATCTCACACATGCATATAGAATTGAAATTGCTCCGGGATCCCGCAGGCAAAGGGCGGGTTGCGGGTTCAATTAAGGTGGAATAATGCATGGGGACAAAGCGTATGATGACCTCGATTGAAATTGATCAGAAAACGCAGTCACTAAAAAAAAACACACACACAGTAGCTTCTTTGTTTTTGACTTAATGTTGCCTCTCTTTGTATCCGCACCGAGGCCCTATCTGCCTCCCTGAAATCTAAAGCTACTTTGATTTTTTGGGAAATAATTCCAATGTGTGAATATAAAGCTAAGAATTTAATACCAGCCAACCTATGTCTAGACTAATTCACTCTCTCTTTTTTTGACATTTCTTTCTTTCCTCCCTTAATCGAATTTGCCACATTTAAGCTGGTGTGTGGATTTTGAAGCATAAGCAGCACATTTGGGCTCTATCCCTGGAATGACAGAGAATACGAAGGTTTGTCATAATTTCTTAAGTAGAAAACAAGATATTTCAGCGCCACAGTGGGATTTTAACGAATTAAAATATCTCACTGCTCGCCTGTGATAAAACGGTATAGGATTGAGGCGCTCGCTTGTTAAGTAACTTGCTGTCAGTATAGTTAGCAGTGCTCTGATATGGACGGTGGCTGCAGAGCCTCATCTCTTGGGGTTTTAATTAACAAGCTGTCTCAAAGCTGTAGAGCTCCATCAAACAGCCTCCCTCTCTCCCTCTCTTTCTCCACCAGTAAATCCTCCTCCCGTCACTGCCTTGGGCTCTCTCTCAAACTTTAGACATTCTGGTTCCCAAATCAACTTGTTACCACAGTATGTGCACCAGCTGATAGGGTGTAACTACTCTGAGACGATTTGCAAAATATAAATTGCTTGTTTTCTCTTTTTCTGCTCAGCATCTATTTACATGCACTGCTGCGCACGTATATTCAACAGACGTCCACATACTGTACGTATTCTGCTGGGTTTGACTTCAAGCATGACTGGTGCAGCAAGAACTGTTGCTTTCTCTGCAGCTCCTGTGATACAGAGATGACTTGTTAAAGTGGAGGAAATCTTTCAATCTGCTTCACAAAATGTTCGATTTTGCACCTTCAACCTGCAAAAGATGTTCTGAATATTCTTAAAACATACTTTGCAAACTCACATTTTCAATATGTTCAGTGGGAAAAGGAAGCACTGTAAAAAAAAATATATAAATAAAAAAAATAAAAAAAGAAAAGTCATGCAGAAATGTGATGGAATCAACTAACCCTTTCTCATTAATTTACCATAAATGTATATGTTTTATTAATCTCAATTTAATTTAACTTGAAAATTCTAATTTTTATTTTCAGGCAATTTCAGAACTTATAAACATGAGTTGGACTGACTTGATGAATTGAGTGAATGCACTGCTGTGAGTTCACTCAACTCATTATATTAAATTTCAAAAGCAACAGTTTCATTAGAGAACTCTGAACTAATTCTTTAACCTGCTTCAGTCAACTCACATTTTTAAGGTAGCAGGGGAACTTATATTTTTTAAGCTGAACCTGCTGAAAATGATTTACAGTGTATAAGGGAAGTGTAGGTTTTTTTTTTTATTCTTCTGCCTTTAATTTACAGCTGAAGTCAACAGATTTAGATACATAAAAATATATATGACAGGTTTTAAAATATAGATTAAACCACCCAGCAGCACATTAGATGGATACAGTAAAAAGCTACTTACACATTAATGCATATAATGCAGTATATAATACTAAAAGTGTCCATTTTTCTGACTTATGAGTACTTTTACTTTTGATATTTGAGCACATGTATACTATATCCATATGAAATACATTTATTTGACAGCTTAAGTTACTGGTCATGATACGTACAAAACACAGAATACTGTTACATAGATGAAACAATCCAACAGTATATTGAATTATTAAAATGAGCACTACCTCAGCCACCTACAGCGGTAAAATGTTAGTGCATATAATACAGGAATGCAATACATACGGTGGTAATCATCCTGAAATATGAGTACTTTTACTTTTGATACTTTTATTACATTTTAGTAATAATACTAACCAAGGGGATTACTTTTTACTCCATTACATTTATTTGACAGCTTAAGTTACTGGTTGTACTACATTCAAAACATAGAATACAGTTATGAAATATGGATTAACTACCCAGCAGTATATTAAACGATTAAACTGAGCAGTAAAATGTCACTTACACATTAATGCATGTAATGCAGGAATATAATATATAATAGTAACAGTCAGTGGCCATTTTTTGTGAAATATGTTTTACTTTTGATATTTTGAGTACATGTTACTAACAAGACTTTAAAAAAAAAAAAAAAAGTATAAACATAGACAGTATACAGCTATAGAGCACACCAGGGCTTAGAAGTCAGAATAATACTTATGTGCTTTTTTTGAAATGACTTTTCAATACAGTACTTTTTCTTTGAATGTAGTATTTTATACTGAAGTGAAAGTAAAGGATCTGATGACTTCCTCCACTACTGGAAAATGTTTATTGTAGGACATGTGACCCTAATTCCTTACATACTGGACATAATATGAAATCCAGTTAACAGAGAAGAGTTTAAAGGCACAATATGCAACATTTTCCTTTAAAAAAGTGTACGGTGGTGTCCTCTGCAAAGAGTCTGTCCTCTGCATGTATTTCTTTATTTTCTCATTATTTTTTTACTGTGCTTGAGATGCTTTACCAACCCAAATCTTCGGTATTTGACGTCCTGAGAATGAGACTCAACATCAACTCATTCTGTTGCATCTACGCACAGACAAATCCTACCGATTCCACCTTTATAAGTTGTCTAGATAAAAGGAAGACATAGCTACAGACATAAAGTCTTTGTGTAAATGTTACTGAGTATTGTTTACATAAGGCGGTTGGCGCAACAGCCAGTGTAAACCGCCAACCTCCTCTTGATTTACCACAGTATTACAGAGTGTAAGCACTGGCTTCAGACAAGATTTGTCTTTGGTGAAAGAAGCAAATCTCTCCCTCCCTCTCCGTCTCTCCCTCCCTCTCTCAGCCTATAGTAAACTTGGTGCTGGGCTCCCACCGTGGCCCAGACGGGGGTAATTTGATAGCAAGGCAAGGTCAAGACAGTGCGCTGTCCATGGTGCTGCGGCGGGCCAGGCTGGATGTTATCATCAAATTAGACAGGACAAGTTTCAAATCGATGCCACCCCCGGATGTCTGGAGACCGCCAGCAGTCGGAGTTAAAGTCCTAACAAGTCCCCCCTGACAGGTCAACACCTCAACACAAACACACACCTCTGATGCAGCAGCCTACAGGTCAGCTGCAGCGCTGTGTTGGCGAGATAAGCACCAATCCCATTGAAGGCTCTAAGTGAAATATAGCTTTAGGTCCACTCTGTTATATTCTGCGGGCCCTCCCTGCATGAGACTCGGCCAGTTCAGGGTGGATGTCGAGCTTTTATAAAGATTTTTTTTTTCCTCCTCCAACACTTGATGTTCTTGTGCTGGCCGATTTATTTTCATTTATCTCTGTGTGAAGAATATCAAGATCCCCCAAACACACACATGCACACACATCTTGGTTATAATAAAAAAAAAATCCATGAACATGCAGTTCTGGAGGGTGGACACTTCAGCTTTTTACCGTTTTGGATGATTTACTGTAATGCTATAAATACTTATATGAAATATAGTGTATTAAAAGGCTGCACGGTCAGTGGCTGAGACAAACAATGTGCTTTTCATCTGGAAAAGATCAAAGAATATGACGTTTTATGGGTATTTTTGATCCATAAAATGCATAAATATACTACTTTTATTTGTAATTTTCACATCAAACACGATGTCATTATGAACTTATTTTCTTTTGCACTCCAGCTGAATGAAACTGGCTGCATTTAATTTGTTACAGATTCTGCACAATATAGAAAATATTTGAGTTTTAATTGGATGTGTTTTTTTTTATTGTAATCAGGCTAAAATAGCAGCTTCTGAAGAAAATAATTCCCCTGTTTTAGTTCTAATTGGTACGGTTTGCTGCATTAAAAATATTTTAAAATGTCAATGCAATCCAACATTATTTATTTATTTTCATTTTTAATGATATGTAGAATACTCATCGCATCTCATTGAATATGAAATAATGAATCTTAATAATTAACTCGACATTGTTTGAATATTAAAAATGAAAAGTTGCACTTTTTTCCATATGTGCATTACTATACGTTTCAGTCAAAGAAAAAAAAAACGCCATTAGTAACAATCCATTTGTGGGAGATCAGAAGTGAATGAGTTGAGGGGGATCTCAGAGAGAAGGGAAGAGGGCACTGATTAGAGCTGCTGCCAATCTGTCACCGCCTGACAGCTTTTGCTGCGGGGATAAACAGCAATAAAGTAGAGTTGGCCGCTGTGTTGTTAACTTCACACACTCTCTCTCTCTCTCACACACACACACACACACGCACGCACAGCTCGCCACCGGAGGAGCAGGTAAATTCACTCAACTCCTCACAGGGCCCCGCACCGCTCGCCTATCATCGCCTCTGTCTCCCTCCCTGCATGTCAAACTACCCCTTCTTCCTCCCGTCCGTCCTCCCGTCAAACTCTCCTCTTTTCATCCTCCCTGCTGACTCAGGTAGCTCGCACAATGAGGACCTTAGCGACAAGAAAGAAAGCCATTCAACCGGATGGAGAGATTGTGGACGAGAGAAAGAGAGGGAGGGAGAGAAACGTTATATTTGAATGGCTGATAAAGAAATGAAATAGATGGGAACAAAGTCTAAGCCGTCGGGATGGGAGGGAGGGAGGGAGGCAAGGCAGGGGAGGGAGGGGTGAGGCATCATAGAGCAGGCTGCAAGGTGACTGCAGGCCCTTTAATAACACAAGTATATTAACTCGCTTAACCACGGAGATACAAAATGAACCCAACTTCACTTAAGGGGCCTTGCAAACCATGAAATGCACATCAAAACATACACCTGCCAATCCCTCCACCACCTATATTCCTCCAAGCCCTCCCCTCACCCCCACTCCACCCTCCCCCCTCCTCCCCCCTCTCCATCCGAGCTGTCTGTCATGGTGTGGCCCGGCTAATTTGAGTTCATTGGATGGCAATAACTTCATTTAGACCTTCATCTCTTTTTGGGGTGGATGTAATGAGGATGCAGGGTGCTGCCAGTGAAAGGGCCGCTCCCTCAGTAATAATAACTTGGATCTTATTCTTACCCCACGCACCGCGCGTGTTTATCCTCGGAGGGCTACGTCCACATGATGAAACTCATCTATAATGTGTGATTTAATATCGCGTTGCTTGCACTCTTTTTTTTTTTCAGAGGGTTTTTTAAACCCAAAAGAGAGAAGAGTTATAGTGTGGTTTAGTTCGGGAGTTACACTGCAAAAACAGCTGCTTTAACACAGCTTTCATTCTTTATTGAACTTTTTTTTTTGTTGCTTTTTTGAAAGTGAAAAATGAATCTGAGAGTCGAGATAATTTCACTCAAAAGCAGCTTTTTAAAAGACATTTGAATCAGTCATATTTTTTCTTATTTATTTGTCTTATTTTACTTTATTTAAAAATATTTAAATAAACTGTTTTTGCTGAACAAGTGCAAATTAAGTTGCAATTTTTTTGGCTCATTTGACATTCTGGTCGATTTATAACTTTTCACGTTTTTAAGAAAAAAATAATAATTATAAGAAAATATGTGGCTGATGATTCGTTAAAAAGGCTGCTTTTTTTGCAGTGTAAGTCAAGGCCTTTTCTCTCACCGCCATCTAATCGATATCTCACCAACTCCATTGCGATATTGATTCTGAGAGGATTATACTTGAAGGATTTGTGGAAATACCTCATTATTTCGTTTCTTTAAGTGCAAGAAAATATTGTTTCATTTACAGTCGACATCCTTCGATTTATAATGGCCGCTTAAAATAAGACTATGCTTTTAATTTGTTGCTCGTGGATGACAATACACTTCTATAGGTGTTGTTGGTACTAATAAAACGGTTTATAAAGAGAATTGATCTTTTTTTCTCTCCTGGAGAGGAGACAATAAGCCACTTTCCGACGAAAATTCCACTTTTTATTTTTCATACAAACTCAGTAAACTTTGAGAAAACTATAATACAGTTCCATAAAGACTACATATATATTTTTTTTATTTCCGTTTAGAATTATGTCATTTTATAGTCTTAATTATAATAACTTCCCTTTTCTATTCATATTTGTAATGTATAATTGCTGTTTTTTTTTTTATTGCATCCGTTTAAATATTGTTCAGAGGCATCCTTTTATGATAAAAGATTATCCAGGAGATAATGAAATCATTAAACATATTTTTTTCGTTTTCATAAAATGAATGTAGTTGGTTTCCTATTAAAATGTAGAATACAAATTAGTTTTATATAAAACATTTGTATTTTTAAATAGAGTATTTATTGTTATATATATATATTATAATAGTATGCAGTTTATTTTAATATTTTAGTGCGGTGTGTTAGGTCGTTATCATTCTAAATATAAATATGAACTTGAGCAAATACTCATAAAAAAGTTCCTGTGCAATTTGTTATTCATGGTCAATTATTGGCTGTAACTTTAACACCATTTGTATTTAAATCGTTAAGAAAAATCTAAAAGGCCTTGTAAGCAGCTCGTATGAAAATAAAAAAAATAAATACAATAAATAAACTTTAGGGTAATTTAGAGGTCAGTCTGAGATCTGTGAGCAGCAAATTTACGCTCACTTCAACTTTTTCTGTGTATATCACGAAGAAATACTATCAGAAACAATCACAATAAAAGTCTTTTCTTTTTTCTTTTTTTTTTTTCCTTTCTTTTATGGGGGGTGGGGGGGCAAGTGTGCACATCTTAGAAAAAGACACAAAAACACACGTTGACACACTCACACGCGTGTAATTAAAATTGGCATTTGTCAATTCGATATTTGAAATTTGACAAATTACAGAGTGCTAAATAACACACATTACTGGCGTCAAGTTTGCAGATATCCAGTCGCATTTTACAGCCTGAGAAAGGCCCCGATCTCAGGCCTACCTCGAGCCCCTTCATCTCCACTGCCATTCATCAAGACAAAATGACCAATTTTCCCCAGTAAGTCGTCGGTGGCCTGTTAAACTGGGCCAATGAGCTGTGTTATACTTCCTTTCCTCCCTCCTTCATCACTGCTTGCCTAACATTGCTTCCCCTGAAATCATCAGAGTATAGCCCCAAATCTTTAAAAGTCAGAGCCCATTCTTCAAATGTATTGCATTTCAGAGGCTGTTTTTTACTGCAGGAGTCTTTAGGCCAGCAGAGTATCAGAGGAGGTGTAATTGAGGGGGCGGTGAGGGGATAGAGTAGCGGTCCGCCTGAAAGCTGCTATTAAAGCCAAATGGACTGAACACCGTAAAACGGCTCTGCCAACAGCTGTCCCACAATCGGAGTATTATATGCCAGGATCCTCAAGCACGCACCACACACACATTAGGCCATGCTGCTGATGTAGTGGCTACTTAGAAGTATTAGACAGTAAAGCTGAGAAAAGAAAATACCAACGAACAACCACCAGAATATTCCGCTAATATTCGTATTATATTCCTATAGGACTTCAGCCTGGCTGTGTTTCTTGGTGATTTGGGTCTCCAAAGGCATTTTTCACCTCCTTACAAGCCTTTCTCCTCTTATAATAACCTGGGGAATTGCAGTTTTGCTGGGATAGCCGATTTGCTTTGCATATTTCCACACATTATGGTTATGATAGTCCTTTTTTATAGGAGCCCCCAGACAGGTGAGAGCACAGGCAGAAGAATAGCGGGTCATCCTGCATGTGACTCTGTTTGTGTGTGTTTCTGTGTGTGCGTTCAGGATATCATTACACAAGTTTTTTGTTTATTTGTTTGTTTTTAGTTCTTTTTCCCCATAATGGTGTTTTCCTGCAGTTTGCGCATAATTTAAATATATATATATATGATGTGTGATATCTCGCACATCAAATGATTCGCATCGTTAAATTAAAGGTGGAATATGCAGGATTTGTCCGTTTCTGTTTGCAGATGCACCAGAAACATAGTTGATGATTGTTGAGTCTTGTTCCCAGGTCAGCAAATACTGACGTTTTGGCTTGGCAAAGTGCCCCGAACACAGCGAAACAGTGAGAAAATAAGAAAACACAAGCAGAGTGTATTGTTTTGAAGGAAAAACCTTTAAAGTATGTCGTTAAAGGTACAATCAGTAGAATTTGTCCAATACTGACGTTTTGACTTGGTAAAGCATCCTGAACACAGCAAAATAGTGAGAAAATACAGAAATAATAAGTAATAAAGTAATAAATAATAAAATAAGAAAGTACGGGCAGACTGCAGGGTCTATACATTATTTTTTTAAACATATTTTTCAGGGAATGTCCTCCAAACTGTTCATAAATGCACCAGAAAAATAGCTGATTGTTGAGTCTCATTCCCAGGATGTCAAATTCTGACATTTTAGGTCGGTAAAGCATCCTGAACACAGCCAAATATTGAGAAAATAAGAAAATATAGACAGAGGATAGGGTCTATACATTGTGTGTTCTTGTGTGTTTGTGTTTTTTGGGGGGAAAACCCTGCATCATGTGCCTTTAAAAGTGGAATAGATTTATATGAGCTGTTTGCAAAAGCACCAGAAAGACAGTCGATTGCTGAGTCTCATTCCCAGGATGTCAAATATGACATTTTGGCTTGGTGTCCTGAACACAGCAAAAGAATTAGAAAATACAAGCAAAGTGCAGGGTCTCTCTCTCACTCTTTTTTTGGAAAATTCTGCATATGCCTGTAAAGGTAGAATCAGTTGGATTTGTCCAAACTGTTCATAAACGCAGCAGCAATATAGTCGTTGAGTCTCAATCCCAAGACGTCAAATACCGACGTTCTGTGTTGATAAAGACAAAATAAGAAAACACAGAGAGGGGTTTTTAATTTTTAATTTTTGAATTGTGTGTTTTTAAGGGAAATCCTGCATATTATGTCTTTTAAGTATATTTGCATGTTTCTATGGGGACTCTTGCAGCCCTTAAGAGGCCCAGCACCCCACTTTGGGACCCCACTCGGTGCAACACCTGTGCCCAGCCCCGCATCTTTCACCTTCCTCGCCCCGCAGAATAAAGCCCAGTCACACACACTCTCCTAAATGTGATGCCTGTGGCCCCAAGTGTTGTCTGCTCCGTCTGCGAGTCCTTATTAGAATAGAGAAGGAGAGAGGCAGGCGATTGAAGAGGAGTTGTTTCCACTGGATTAAATGGTTTCTCTGCAAGTCAATGAATATGTAATGATGTCTAACGAAACCGACCAGCGAGTTCTGTGCTCTGGTATATAACAGGCCCTATATTAAAGACCTCTTCTGCGGAGGAAAAACACAGTATAGTATAGAGCCGGGCGGAGAAAAGAGGGGCAGAATAAGGGAAGGGAAGAAGGGATACAATCTTGAATGCACCTCTAAGCTTAAGCCACACATTCTCCCCCCCAGTCAATAGATGAAAAAGTATTTGCTCACGTACTGAGAGAGAGGGAGAGAGGGGTTGGTTGGGTCTTTTTTGAGGCGAGGGTGGGGGGTGAATTTACATTTTTTAAACTGCTTTGGAAATATTGTTTCTGATAAGCAGTCATGCCAATAAAGTAATTGAATTGAGTTGATAGAGAAGGGGCGAGAGGGAGAGAAAGAGAGTTCCTCCACCATGATTGTTAAAGACATTTTTTCCCTTAGTATACCCGATAAAACATTGATTGTTGCAGTTAGTTGACCCGTAAAATTTGGGGGTTAGTTTTCTCTTCTGAGCTGAGCATATAATTATGCAAATAGTGATCTGACAGTGATCCGCTGGAGGAGTGCTGAAGGAGAGAGAGAGAGAGAGTGTGTGTGTGTGTGTGTGTGTGTGTGTGTGTGTGTGTGTGTGTGTGAGGGGGGCTGTCAGAGGGGTGACATTCCAACTTTGCCTAATGCTTGGTTCCTTTGGAAAGAGTTCATCTTCTGCAGGGATGGCGTGCATATCAGAGTGGGTCGGAGCAAGCAAGCGTGACAACAACTCTCTTAAAGTAAAAATTGAAATATCAGGCGACTGCAGCAACTTTTTTTCATGTCAAGAACCCCACCCAAATCACCCACTCCTCCCCAGAATCTTAACATTTACAGACAGCACAGACCCCCCATATGGCAGGATTTATATCCTAAAGCTCCGCAGCTGATGTTATTTTCTCCAGGAGATATGATTCAGTGTGGAGCTGTCTGTAACTGTCTGTACCGCGAGTTGACGACAATAGCTGGCAGAGTGAAACCTATAATCAAATCAGTCATACCTATTACATATTCACACGCTGCATGTGCTAACTTCAAGCGAGTAAAAAGACAAAACGAATCAGACTGTTTGTCGTTCGGTTTTGGGGGATCCCTCCTTCTCCTGGAGGCTCCCGGGAACTTTTAGGGAGCCTGTAAACTAGTCCCCCCCTCATAGACATGAGGAGATCATTGCTGCCTTTAGAAGTTAGGAGACAGCTACATGTGACAGAGTGATGCACGAGTGATCAATCTGAAGACTGAATCACTTAAGGACATGAGGAGAAATATTCTGAATCTTTACTTAAGTAAAAGTAGAGCTACCACAATGGAAAAAATACTGCGTTACAAGCAAACTTCCTGCTTTCAAAAACTCACATTCAAAGGTACAGAAATATTATCAGCTAAATGTACTTACTCTATTAAAATACACTGTAAAAAAACAACAGCTTTGTTTTAATTTTAAAAAGTTATTGTCCAGGCTTCCTTAAAATTTTAAGATGGCTGAATTTGAAATTGAGGTAATTTCGTAATGATTCAAAACAAATAAACTTTTCTAGTCAAATAAATTTGATATTAATTCACTTATACCTGAGAAAACATGTGAATAAGCGTAAGATATTAAGTTGAACCAGCAACTCTTCAGTCGCACTGATGAGCATTGCAAACAAATTTGATTTCCTTTTAGATTTTCTCAGTTTGAAGAGTCAGTTCTTCATTTCACACAGAGAACTGAAACTTCAGCTGCTCCAGTTGGAACAACTTCTGTCCAACAGCTCCCAGTGAATTTATGAAATCAATTAAATAAAGACAATATGTGAGACCAATCCCAGAACAAGAGCTAGTGTCCAGGCCTTAAAAAATTAAGTTGACTGAAATCTTAGAGACAAGTTGAGGTAATTGTGTACAGATTCAAAACAAAAAAAAAACTTTTCTAGCAGAAAACTTAATATTCATTCCATTGTACTTGAGAAAACATGTCAAATAAGCTTAAGATATTAAATTGAACCAACAGCAACCAGCATTGGCACAAAGACATTTAAAACTGTTCCCAGTGAATGTATTAAAATTTGAAGTGTAAATGGGTGGGGACTAAATTCAATACTAACTTTCATCATGTTTGCAGTGTTTTAATCATATATGTTCCCCTCAAGCTATAAAAATGAAGGGTCTCAGGAGAGTTTTAACTCACACTATGCATGCTGATCACGTATCTTCAATTCAATTCATTGATTTTACTCTGTACAGTACATTCATTCAACTCATCATTCAAGTCCAAAAGACTCCAAGTTAAAAGAACTTACAAGTTTATAAGTTCTGAAGTTTTGATAAAATAAATACTAAAACTTTTAAGTTTAATTAACTTGAATAAATAAAACTTGTGTCACTGTGTTAATGAGAAATGATTAGTCAATTTTACTAAATTCCTGTATGATTTTTTTTACAGTGTACTCATAATGCAGAAGAATGGCCCCTGTTTTTTTTTTATTATGTTTTATCTGATTAATAATTCTGATGCATTAATGTGTTAGTAGCATTTTGCTATGATAGTTTGCCAAGGTGCATGGAGCTAATTTAACTCTGTTATAACAGCGCATCACATTTTCTAAGTTGATCACACGTTGTCTTTATAAAATCTGAATCTGAAAAGTTAGCTGAACTTATTAAATAACTGTAGTGGATTTAAAAGTACAACAGTTCCCTCTGAGATGTAGAAGATGAATAGAAGTATAACGCAGCATAAAATGGAACTAAATAAAGTGAGCTACAAGTACTTCAAAATTGTACTGAAGTCGGCTAAAGTACATGAGTAAATTTGATTAGTTACTTCCCACCACTGCGTAAGAATAAACAGGATACGGTTTCCTTTCAGCCAAATGCTGAGAAACGGAAACATTGATGCCCAAGTTTATCTGAAACTCAAAAACTCTTGACGGAAAAGTTTCCTCTGCATTGGAACACGGATGTAAATTGAAGGATATATACCTCAAGATACTTTAAAGAACTTTTAACGCTGTCATATAATCTGCAAAATAGACTTACAAGATAGTGAACAAGTCTCAAGGCATAAAATAATTCCTGGCCGAATTTAATAATTTATTTCGCTGTGTATTAGTCGTCCGCCTTCGATGATCACTGACTGGAGGTCATAATTTATGGTACCACTACATCACTGCTCTGGACAGAAGGCAGGTTATTTAATTAAACTCGGAAAATTCTCGCTATAATACAAGAATAGAGATTTTCTGTCAGAATTAAGTTGGACAGCCTTGTCCTGAGGAAGTTCTAACACATTTTTAAAGACAGAAAGTTGGGGCTAATTCACTCCTGTGTGTGTCCCTCTCTTTCTCTGCGTGCGTGTGTGTGTGATTGAATGCCTCTCTTTAATCAGCGGCCTGACACGGTGTGAGGGGGACTCGCCTGGTTCCACTTGTTGTTCAGGGGTTAATGGAAAAGATTTCTAAAGATTTATTGAGGGGGCGTTTAATGACCTGATCGGTTTCACCGTGTGAAAACAAATGATGCTGTAAAACCTCGCTGAGTTGGAGGAGGGAGGGGGGGTCTCACTTTGCCAAAATTAATGACCAAAAAGAGGGGAATTACTGTTTATAGTTTGTTTTCCTTTTGACACACCCCTTTACTGACGATCGAATCAGTTTAAAGATATTGCTCTTTTTGTGACCTGTAGGACAAGTTTGAAATTTTCAACCCTTAAAACTTTTACCGCTTAATTTAAAGAAAGCAACAGTGAAATAAAGTAAGTTTGGACGGTTTAGAAACACGATAAAAGCCACTTAACTCTGGCCGATAATGAATGTTAGTTGGTTAGATTTCATAGATGTCATCTGAGATGATGATTCAGGTCGTTTTTCACTTGCTGCTCGACTTTCTCGTCCCTCTGCACCCACTTTGCACTTTCCTTGACATCTCCATGTCTCCTTTTGCAATCGCACATGACTTCCTAGTGCTGCTAATGTATTTTTCAACACGTTTTAATATGCACCGGCTTCAGTCAAATATTTCAGATATATTAGCGAGATAAGTGCGATTAAATTAACAGCAAAACTGAAAAAATGCTGCAAAAACCAATACTGAAAAATAAAAAAAATAAATACAGTTTAAAAAGCAAGATGCAAAAGTTCATTTTATTTGCTTTTTGACAGGATCAATAGGTTAATTACAAAAACGAAATCAATCATGTAAAAGTACAGTAATTAATGTGTTGCAGAAACTTTAAAATAATTTTATAGACAGTCGTTTAAAACCAAAAAAAAGGATCAAAAGAGAATGAGACAAACATTTGAGAATATAAGAAAAATATGTGACCTGGCAGGACACTCGCGGTTTCATAAAATCCAAAGGCTTCTACTGCGATTAAACAAAACTAGGCGTGTTCCTTTAACCAATACAACATATAAACCATCTGCAAAAAATAATGTCTTCAAGAGCAATTGGCAAAATTAGTCCCCTTTTATTTGCAGACTGTGCTTTGGATTTAGGCTGCTCTTACATCTTTAGTTCCATTCACATATGGCTTTGCTGGATATTATTAAAAACAGTGAACAGAGTCTTGTTTATTCCTAAGGCAACAATATACAAATTATGGAGTGAAAAATGAACTGATTGTAGCTGAAAAGCAGAAAGATGAGCAATGGTATCTTGAAACGAAACTCATCAAATCAAATAATAAGCCAACTTCTTTTGCTGAAACCTGGAGAGAGATCTGAATCAAATTAAAAGGAAATTAGGCCTGCAACCATCAGCCACAGTTGTCTCATTACAGCGAGAAAGATAATCCACAAAAGCCTTAAACCATACAGTAGGCAGGAGAGGCAGGATTTCACAGTGTAAAAGTTAAACAATGGTAACTATTTGAAGTAAAGAAAAAAAAGAGAAAAGTATATATTTGAGAATGTGTCTAAGGTATCATAAGATTTAGTATCCGGTTTGAGTTTTTTTACTAATGTCACGACACATTAGAAATGTATTCCATTAAGCCTTGAGTGGTTTATAAAACACACCAGCCTGGTGGAAAATTTTTTATCATGTTTGTGTCACTTAGTCAGATTATGTGCAGCTGAGCAGGGAGCTGACTTTGTCACTTCTAAGTACACAAGAAGAAGAGTACTTTGGTGGAGGGGAAAGAATAGATATGTTACATTTCTCCAACATCTAAGGAAATATCATTCAGGCTTAGAATAATATTGAAATCTTGGATTTCCTGACATGTGTAAGGCGATATATTGGGGCTTTATGAGTGTTGTGAGCTGACTTCTGGCTCCTGTTAAAATGAGATATCCCTCAAACCCATTCTGATGCTTGACTTTAAGTAATTTTAAATATGCTCAGTGTCCTGGATTTTTCCATATTCAGCACAGGTTGTGTTTGTTTTATTTGTTTCATCACATCCAATCATCCGGAGGCATCAATTTCAGGGATATCAAATTGAAGAAAAAAAAAAAGTATAATAAACACAGAGAGGTGGACTCTCCACAGTTTTAGGGATATTCTAAAGTAAACAGCTCCGAGAAGTATTGGCTTAATATTAAAAAATCACATAGTGTGAATGTGTGTGAGACATTGCATTCAAATTTAGCTCAAACTTGAGAAATAAAAAAAAAAGTATCTGTTATTATAAGCACTGCAATCCTCGAAATATATGGCACGGGTTAGAAGCACATTTTACACAAAGCTGAATGAGAAGAGTCAGGTTTAAAAGCTGGCTGCATGTGCGGAGGAGTTAGAGAATGAAGAAGTCATAAAAACAACACCCTTTGTTAAGACAAAACAAATGGTCACCAGTGAAGAGTGTGTGTTCACTCTTATTAAAAACATGTGTGGCGGGTAAAGGCTTTAAAAAAAAAAGAGGAAGATGGGAACTAATCAGGTTGAAATGATATCGAACCTTTGCAGGAGAAGATAGGAGCTGATTTCGGGGTAAGCAGCTCAGGCTTTAGGACCGGGGGGGAGGAGGGGGTGTAGAGGAGGGAGAGACTGAGCAGTGCAGACTGGAGGGCAGGCGGGGCATTAGCTCAGTTCAGGCTGATGTCAGGACAATTAGAGGTGCACCACAGTGCATTGTGCACAGCGCCTGTCAGCCTTAATCTCTGCTGCCGTGGCCCGTACCCGCAGCCAGGCCACAGCCCACGGGAAGCGCTAACACTCAGGCCCATATTGCTTTGACAGTTGCGCTCATCTAGAAGTAATGCAAAACGTTATTGTGATGTATACACGGTGACCCTGTACTCTTGTCTCTTTCAACAACAAGGCTATGTGTGTGCAGAGCCAGGGAGGGCTGGAAGGGAGAAATGACACTCGGGGAGAGAAGTGAGGAAGGAAAGATGGAAGGAGGAGGTTACAGAAGGAGGAAAAAGGAAAAAAACAAAAGATGAGAGGATCCCTTCCTGCATCGCCCCCCTCTGATCCCCTGCCACCCTCCTGCCTCTCCTCTGGTACCAAGACAGTTTTGTTGGTCTTCTACAAATCTTGGTGTTTGCTTTTGAGGGAGCTGCTGCGTGTGGTGACAGTGTTGGAGGTCTCCTCCGCCTCCTCATCCTCTTTCACCTCCAGGACCTCGCTGAAGAACCTGAAGATGGAGTCATAGCTCATCCAGGAGGTCAGCTCGTGTCTCTCTGTGCCTGCATGTAAAAGATAAACAGACACAAACATAAGCATGAGCAGGAGTCACAAGTGTTATCTTAATGTAAAGAGATAATGTACAGTGAGCAGGTCATTATTGTGAAATAAACCACTTTATGCACCTTATTACCAAACTACTTACTTAAAAAACAATAATTTGACACAAAATATTGATTTAAAAATAATTTTATTGCTCCTCCAGAGTCTACCATCAGAACTGCGTCCATAGCAACTGTTGATATTCAGAAGCAACAGACCTTAAAATGCTGTAAGTGACCAAACCAGAATCGAGTATTTAATAAAGCAATATAATAAGTAAGGGACAATGTACAGTGAACAGGTGATTATGACAAAATAAACCCCGACAGAGTGGTGCAGGACCTTGACGCAAAGCAGAGGGGTCTTGAATCACCCTGAAGGGGTTTATTTCACAATAATGACCTGCTCACTGTACATTACCTTATTACAAGGATACTTATTTAAAAAAATCAATAATTTGACACAAAATATTGATTTAAAAACAGTTTTACTGATTTAAAAATTATTTTATTGCTACTTCAGAGTCGATGACTAGAGCAACATCCATTACAACGGTCTGTCATTCATAGCAAAGGTTTCTTATTCAGAAATAACAGACCTTAGAATGCCATAATTGACCAATCAGAATCAACTATTTAACAAAGCTGTGTAATAATAAAAATGTAACTCTGCAGCCTCTGCACCTGCTGTGCCAACAAAAAAGGTGAAAATAAATAAATAAACCAGCATTAAAGAAGAAAGAAGATATCTTGTAAGGCTGTCCACTCCCACAATGCACTGCATAACTCCATGCAAGCCTAAGGCCTTCTGCATGAGAGCCATGACAGCCTATGACCTGTTAGTCCAATGGGACAGCCTTCATATGTTATCCAAGCGGATACCTGATAATCAACACCACTGCATGTCCCGCTTTCCATCCAAGGCCTTCCAACAGAACCAGAGTTATGCACAATGGGCGCACTAAGCGAAACCAGTGGAGCGGTAGTCATTCATTCTAAAGGGCTGATTGAGGATAGGCAGGACAGAAGCAGCAGAGAGGTAACTAGTAAGCATATCAGGTGGTCGGGTGGTGGTGGGGGGAGGCAGCAGCAGTGCTGGGTTTCCCTCTGACCTCCTCTAGGTTAGCCAGTTCCCAAGTTGGGGTCACACTGGAGCTTGAAATTTGGTACACACGCCTCAGGTTCCAAGGGTTAGGGTATCACTGGCCAGCTTTTTAGTTGGATAGCTTGCAAACACGATGGCAGTTTCTATGTTTCCTGCGAAAGAACACCTCGGCTCTGCATCGGAGCATCGATGATGAGGACAGACCGCGACTGCAGCTGTTGCCCAACGCGTCTCCACTCCTGCTCACTAACCATTCAGCGAGAGCGCTAACAGATAATGGCTTGTTTCTGCCGCCGCTGGCTAGCAGCTCAGCTGCTTAGCAACACAACTGTAACTGGACTTGAGAAGCCATATTGAGGTGCCCTCTTGTTTCCCAGAGGGAGAATAGGTTTTCCGCGAGATGATATTAAGAGTTTCATCCCTTGATAGATGGATCTAAGAAAAATTTACATGTGTTTACAGACAGAGGGATGAGTGAATACAAGCCTCGGAGTAATGAGTTTTCTTTTTTGAATCCTTATTTGCACACTACATACTGTTTTTTGTTGTTGGGACCTGAATTTTTTTAAGATAAGAACATTTAAATGGTTTCCTACAATTTCCTCAGGAGGATTAAATACAAAAGGATAAGCTTAGTATCTGAAATCAGTCAGAGCGGTATGAAAACAACTTGTCCCAGCAGAAAAGGCTTGAAACCCACGACCCTTCTGGATGAGTCAAATCAGTCGTACATTAAAAATACCTCTGCTCCTCTCCTCTGCGCCTTCTTTCCTCCCCTCTCCTCAGTGTACATGCGATCAGCTATAAAAAGCAGGACTAGAAGGCCGCAGGGATACAATTAGGAAGCACCTTAAAGGCTCTCTCACCATAGACAGGCCTCTGATGACCACTGCACTGACCCCATGTTTATTAGATTGACCCCTGCCTGGACGCATTAATGGAGATGGCGTGCGTGCACGTGTGTTTGTGTGTATGATTGTGGGTAAGTGCTGGGTCTTTGGCTGAGAGTGGGCTTGGGTTCAGTTGCAGGTGGTGTGTTTTGTTTGTGTGTGTGAGTATGTAAGGGGGTTCTCGATCACTCTGAGATAAGGGACCGCGCTGCACGCTATATAGCGAGCAGACTGCAGTTAGTGCCTTGGGTCAAATTTACTGGCCTAGCAATCATGGGAGTCAATAACCCGGCACTCTCGGTGACTCTGCTACCTGTGTAGGGCTCAACATAACATCCATCCCTGGAAAACAAAGACACAGCCCCTTCACACCTCTAATCTATCATTTATATCCAATTTGAGGCACTGTGATCTTTTTTCCACCTCCTCCTCCTCCATTTTCTCCGTCTCATCGGTCTCTCCCTCACTAGTGTTTTTACTTCTGTTTTGTCCTTTTTTTTTTCTCTTCCGCAGAAGCGATCAATGCCGCAGCGCTCTCTCATTCACCCTGAACTGGCGGTGAACTCCTCCGGAACGCCGCCAGCCTCTCCACCCTATCCCATCGCAGTCCGGGGTCACCAGGGGGGCGTCTCTGTGCCAATATGCAGATGAGCCTGTGCCCCTCCAATGACTCTGGTGTGAAGCTCCACCCCCCTCTATATGGTGGAGCGCCTCCCCTCCCTCACACACATAGAGACATAAACCCGCTCTCACACTGGCTTAAATAGGCCTTTAACAGCTTACGTCCACTCTTCCTTTAATAGCCAAAGTGTGTCGAACCTAATGGATGTTGTCAAAGCTGAGATGTGACCACTGATTTAGAGGAGGAACCCCGATGACCAGGCTTCACTGGCCACTAAAGACTGAGAGGGAGGGAGAGAATTACCTCAGCTATGCCACAAATCAAAGTAATATCTTTAAAAGATGTGGCGATCGATGAGGTGTCATCTGGCTGTATCTTGTGTGTAAAGTGATCCCATAAACAGCCGCCAATGAGCACTACTTTATCCTCAATTTTAGCCCCTTTACTGAAAAAGTTTTTCAACTCATAAGCAGATTTTTTATGAGCAATTGATTTTGTGTATTGTTTAAAGGAGAAAACTGTAATATAGTTACTGTAATTTATAATAAAATTACATTAAGAACATTAAGACATTAAGGAAACGTGCTAAATTTAAATACTGGCTTTTGTCCTCCTTTGAAATTTCTATTCTGAGCTGGAATAACTGTTTTAGTTAGCCTGTTTCATGTTAATTGGAGTTCAAATTAATGCCAAATGTTTGCTGAATGAGTTAATGTCTGTTTATGAGTTGTAATAAATCATTAATAATCTTGTAGAAGGAGAACAATGTTTATAACAGTTAAATTGAGCAATATGTTAATGGAGTCTGGCAGTTGGTAAGGCAGGCAGTCGCCCAACTTCAACTCCAGAGTTTGTATTTTCGGAGCAGTGGCCTTTTGTCTTTGGGATAATGAGCTTATCTTTATATTGACAGACAAGTGACAGTCATAAACAGCTGATCAACTTACAGTGTGGGACTCGTCACTATTCACTATCACTATTTTAACTGCAATACTCCTTTTTGGAAGTGCACTTGCAACATATTGCTCCTTTAAACAAGACATAACAGACGACAGAAGAGCTCTTCCACTTTCATCAGCTTAATTATAACTTGTATCTTGTGTTTAATCGATCAAACTTTCAAAATAAACTACCCCATGTGTTTGTGTGTGCGCTTTCTTCTTGCATTGACTGTAAATCAATTAAGTTGCATGTGCTAATTTTAACAAGATCATTGTAATTGCATTAATCTAATAAAGTTTATTGTAAATGCAATAATGTCCTCATTTATTGTAAATGCAATAATGATGTTACTGTGAGCTCCATAACACTGGGTATTGTCATGGGAAATACAGACAAAAAAAAATCTCTTTACTTTCACAATGTGTTTATAATTAACATTAGGGGATGGCGAGCTTAACAGAGATTATTTCCGCAAGTGGAATGATGACGGCTGTAACCTTGAGGTGAGGCAACACACACACGCACACAGAGCTCCATGATGATGTTTCACTGTAATGGAGGAGAGGTCTACGGTGAAAGCTCCCCTTCCGTACTCTCTGCTCAGGTCGTGGCAAAGTTTCAGTCCGGCGGCCGACCCGTGCCCTGTGTTTGAACATTCTGTGTGTGTTGTCTAAGCCTGGCGAGGCTGCCTCATTATGTGACAGGCAGAGGAGAGCATTTGATCCTGGATATTTAGCCTCCTCCACTCTGTCACAGCCACTGGAGCCCTCTCAAGGTAATTGACTGACTGTTTGATCTCCCTCTGACTCTACACTGGTACAAGACGCTGACACACACACAAACACGTTGCAAGAGTCTACTCATGGATGGCACACACTCACACATACATTCACTCACACATGTATCCACTGTAGCCTCCCCCAAAACACCAAACAATCCAACACACGCCCACACACACACACACATATACATACACATACACAGCCACACACACACTCAGTTGTTATCATTTGTGTGCAGTGAGGTAAGGGAACAGGGGAGGAGAGTTTTGAGCTGTTAAAAAGGAAACAAGGAAACTCCTCCATAGCTATGGGCCATGCTTTCTTCCCTCCGCACCAAACACTGCATGCTGTTACAAATGGTAATCGGCTCTGATTGTCACAAATTTCAAAACAAACGCTAGGTGACTGAAAAGCCAAAGTGACGCCCCGAGTGATACTCCGACAGAAAGCCCGAATCAAAGCATGCCGACTATAATTAGGTTCCATCTGGGCTACATTATTTAAAGCCGCACCAGTTAATTGCTTGTGTACAAATGGCCTATTTTATTTGAATCAAACTTTTTTTGTGATTCGTAATTACATTGATGTGAAGGGGGCCATATCTCTTTACTTCATTTATAATATAAATACATATTCAAATTATTAAGAGGACTCTGAGGCGAGGGAAATGTAAAGTGATGATACTTTTCTTTTGTGTGAATTGAATTTCTTTAAACAATTATGAGTGCTTAATCAAATATCCTGACATTTGGGTTAAACATTTAATGAGCTTCAATTAAAAAAAGGGAGATGAACACTGATATGATCATGAAGCGAAAATTACAAAAACAGAAAACCTAACAGGACCGATGCACATGATATTACTGCATGCACAAGCAAACATTTTCTCATTTCCTCTTGTCAAAGTTTTCATCAAGAATCTAACACAAACAGTGCATTTTCTTATCGATTTCCTATCGACGGTAACCTAAGCTTTTGTTTTATCTCGATGTGAGGCAGAGCAGTGCATTGTGGGTGTGGGGCCTGGCTGGATGTAACCTTAGCCGGGGTGCTGTTTGTGGAAACTATCTGTTGCATGGATCAGCGGTGGGGAATCGCTATCTGTATCCTGGTTGTCAGACGATCGGATTTCCGCCCCTGACGCTCTCTGATATTAGATGATCTTCCATGGTGTGTGTGTGTCCAAATGAGACACACACGCACATACAGTCAGTTATGCGTGTTGTCATCTTGCTTGCCGACATGCGTAAAGGTCAAGAATGTCATTTAGTCCCACGTGGCTGTCTGTCGAAGGGGGCAGGATGTGTTGCCACTGGAGACGAGGTCAAAGAGAGCCCGGGCAGGTGACAGCCGGTCAGCCGTGCTGCCAGAGCAACCCTGTCCTCTGTAACAAAACGTGGAGATGTTGTCCTCAGTCAAAAACCTAATTAAATCTAAATCTACGCCCCCTCCCCACCGCCGCCGCTCAATTTCCACTCAGGGTGAAGACATCCACGTCAGTGTAACAGGTATAATCAGACTTTTATTTATGCTGTGTCTTCTTTTTTTAATAAAATCAACACAATGCTAAGCCTTCACATGTCTACAGGAGCAGGAGACACACATGCATCACAAGAGAAAAAAATTAAACAGTAACACTCCTCAAAAACAGAGCTCATTTCATCAAACTAGTCATACCACCGCTGCTTCTTGAATGCAATTCATTTTTAATGCTCGTCGGTAAGCTGGGTCTGCTTTCCCCCCCATCTCCCTCGCACTGCTTTTAATTACTTTGCTTATTATTGCGTGTTGTTGTTAGACAAAAACAAGGCAGAACTCATTACACATCCAGAGATGAGGAACCTGAATCACTAGCTACAGGGGCCGCTGAGGGGACTCTGTATTTACTTAGAATAAAATACAAACAGAAGAGAGACATAGAGGAACAAAATCGAGTGAAAGCCCAGAGAGAGGGGAGAATATCACATTAACTTGTTGAAATCATCACCCAATGTAAGCTACTTTACATTCTATATTATCATTCCAGGAAGAGGAAAACTTGTGACAACAAGGACTCACACACACAAAAGACAGTGCGGCAGTCTACTTCTACTTTCTGCTTCTTTCTCCTTCAGCTCCCTCCCTTCATCTTCTTTCCTCACTTGCCGCCTCCCCACCCAGACACTGAGACTGCACTGAGTGCTTTTTTATTTTAACGTGAATGAGTGGCCTTGGCCGTCATAAAGGACCCTCGCTTTTATAGACTTGGAGCGGAGTATTTACAAGATAACCCCAGTCCAAGGACGGCGCAAGCTATTTGATACCAGTGTCAGACTCTCCCCTCTCCTCTTCAGTAAAAATCAAAAGCCCAAACATGCCCTCGCCTCTGACAGCACCTCTCAATGTCAGTCGTTGTGCTTGGCTCTGCTAAAACAGGATGAGACACTTTGGAATAAGAAGAGAGACAGCTGTGTGTGCCAGACATCTGTGGCACCTTTCCTCATCCACCTCTTGCATTGAAATAATCCTGACATTAAATAATAGAGATATAGATATGTTTATAAAGTACACTAAAATTTTAAAATTGAGAAGTTCAAGCACTGAACAAAGACAGCATGTAAAAACAGGGTGCTAGGAAAGTACAGGCAGGCTTTCTGTAATTTTAGAGTGAATAACACCAGAGTTCCTACAATCACTGGAAGCCATGAAGTGCTGGAGAGAAACCAGAGGATTTACAACATTTGTAATGACAATTGTCTGGGAGATGAGTATCATATTTTGTTTGGGTGTAAGAATGTAAACATAATGAGTTTTAGAGAAAATAATCCAACAAAGTATTATTTAAATTGCCTATCTATGTTTAATTAATTTTATTCTTTTTTGTAAACTAGGCACTTTTTTGAAGAATGCCTTTCTTTGTTTAAGTAACATTTGTTATATTTCAGCCATGTCATGTGCTGTCATTTTGCTACTATTGTTCTGTTTGTGTCCCGTACCATGTGATCATAAATAAATGTAATGAAATGAAGGGAAGTGAAATGAAAGGAACCTGTCCCAGTGTTGTCAGGTGAGACACAAGGCAGGACAACAAGTATAAACATATCCCTCATGTCACAAATATTAAGATGTAAAAGAGTCAATTAAATTCATGTATTAAATGAATGAAAAAAGAACAACTATACAACAGTTTTAATTAAACATTGTGTTATTTGGTTTCAACAGGAAGCCATTTAGATCAAACTTTAAATGACTATTTTAGACATGGCTAAAAGAAAGGAAAAATTAAAGAAAATAAAATGTTATTTGGTTTAGAACTGCAACAATTAATTGAATATTAGCTGATTAGGGAAAAAAGTTAAAATTCTCTGATCCTTATTGTAAAGTGGTACCGACTCATCAGATACACACATAACGCTGCTATTCTTTTCCTTAAAAACTTATTTCTAAGGTTTTATTTCCATCATTATAGAGAACAAATGTTACCTCAGACATGTCCAAGATTCACTGGCAGGTTTTGATTTAAACATGCACGACGTCTGTGCATGCACCTGTTGATTCAGTGTACGTATGTGACAGAGAGAGTCATAGAAATGGAGAGATTGAGTGACTGAGTGTGCATACACATGTATGTGTATGGAGGGGCCTTGTTGGGAGTGCCACCCAGACATTAGCACTGTAAACAGTGCAGGCCTCCTTCCCTGTCCAGGCCCTTTGTTCCAGCTGCACCACCATTGGTCAGGACTTAAATGGCAAACACTCAGGGGCTGCTAGCTCGCCTGACACGGTTTTGTTTTTGGCCTATTGAGGGGCAATGGAGAGCTTCTGTTTCTATGCCCGGGCACAATGTGTCTCAAAAGCAGCATGGCTGAAAAGAGAGGCCCCCACAAAGACTGTCCATTAGTGGAGGCACTGCATGCATGCGTATACGTGCACTCACATAGGCACAAGCACATACACACACACACACACACACACACACACACACACACACACATCATGATGCCTGGGCAAGGGTCAGGACAGGCAACCTTGGCAAAGACACTGGTGGAGATGGAGCATGTGCACATGTGGGTGTGCCCGCACATGCACACACACACACACAACACACACACACACACACACACACACACACTGCTCTCTCTCCT
>JAJHUR010000097.1:8392-46173 GCA_027495735.1 Lutjanus campechanus
AGGAGCATAAATTTAAAAAACGGAATAAAACGGATTAAAAACGGACACGGAGGTCGCCGTCTTTCTGCTGGACAGGTGAGCAACATTAGCTTTGCGGTGCTTCACATAACAGTAACAGCCGTCGGGCATTCATCATATTGTCTAATCTGCCAAAATCTACTGTTGTTGTGATGTTATCTATTTATAATAGCAGTCGAGTTGTGGGTACAGTTGTCTGACGGGTCAGCTAACCTTAGCTTTGCGGCTTAGCAGTTAGCTAACCCACAACTTGGCTATTTCAGCTGCTGAAACATCAAAAAACTTCACAAATATACTTTGTCTTTTATAGAACATTTTTCCTGAGAATTCAAATGAAATGCTATAACGTAATCTAAATGTAATCCTGGTAATCTAAATCAAATATTATTTATAGACTATATTTATCAGCAATTATTTAATAATCAGAATGATAAATAAAAATATAAATGTCCCATTATCAGCCTAGATTTATTTATCATGCATCACTATATAAAGCTCAATGGGAACATTATCTGTGGGCTCATCACTGAGAGTGAGACCTTTCAGATACAATTAGTCACATGATGCTTTTCAATACAAAAATATTGATTGTAGCCACTTTTACGGATTGATGTAACAGCAGCAAGTGGAGTGAGCAGTGTTAGCTGGGGGTGTGAATGTGACTGTGTCTGTGTCTGTGTTTCACAATGAGTTATGAAGCACATTGAGTTTATGCTTGTCGTATGAAATGTGCTATATAAATAAAGTTGAGTTGAGTTGAGTTATGTCCTTTGAGTGACATTAGAAGTAAAACCTCCATCCAGACTCACCAGCTGCAGTTAAGACCTTTCAGAAAATACACAGAAACCATGTTGAAGATGTCTTCAGTGTTGATATATCATACACCTGCGACAGAGGTGGAATAGAATATTTTTTCCTACAATACCAGTGCTCACCTAAGGAAAATAAATATAACTTCATAAATGTAAACAAGGAAGTCTCCACATCAGTATATCAACATCATTCAGCTGCTGTTTTTTAGCCGTCATGGTGACGACACTTGCGTGTTACTCTTGAGGTATTACCGTTCACATTGAGGAGTGTGAGAATACAAGACGTCTATAGCTGACAGTCGTCATCTGACCACTTGATGTCAGTGTGCACCCTTGGTAGAGACAGTTCAAGGCAGGAGCACGCCACATCACATTTCTTCATCTGATTGATGTTGTCATGGATGAGTCTGCAACTGCTAGTGTGAATCAGTACTGCTAGAAAGTCCATCCACTGCACGGGCTGCAAGACATTTGACAACTGGACAGCTATGTCACCAAAACAGGGTCATTTTCGGGCCACATTGAGGAATTCAATTGCATTAAATGTTGCACAATTGTACTCTGCCTACTTTGTTTGCTATAGCAACACTGACAGAGATTGTTTTTGTTTCAGCTTATTTTGCACCATTTTCTTGATCGTAATGCCATGAAATCACATCACAGAACACGGTGATCATTTTAGAGCTCCAAAAATGAGTTGATTAATCGATTAGTTGTAAACTAGTAAACCAATCTTTAACAATTTTGATACTCAGTTAATCATTTTGGGTCTTTTTTTTTTTTTAAGAGAACATATTCACATTCCCTGATTTCAGCTTCTCAAATGTAAATATTTTATGGTTTCTTTAGTCCATAACTCCGTCTTTGAGCTGTGAACTAAACAAGCATGGATATTGAACTTTGGTGCTTTTATGGCACCAACCGAATAGGTTCAGTACTATTGAGGATGGAAAAACGCTGTCATTCAATGCCAAATTTGTAAATCTCATCAGTGTCAGTGAGCCATTATGCACAGAGCATGCTTGTACCAAGATCTAATAATGCTGGTGATTGGCTTTCAAACTTTACATGTCACAGAGGCATGCACATTTGTTTTTTTAACCACCAGGTTCTTCTTTTAAAGTGAGGCATTGCACTGTAATGAGTATTTTTATTTTCTTTGTGTTAAAATGCATTTCATATTTTAAAAAAGTGTTGTTCAGGAACTGGTATCAAAGTAGTGGTACCAACACAGATATCTTTTTCTTTTTTTTAACTGCCCAGCTGCCCAAGACATTTGAAGTCATCACTTTGGGCTTTGAGAAATAGTGATCAACATTTTTCACCATTTTCTGACATTTTATGGACCAAACAACTAATCAATTAATACAAACAAATGCTTAACAGACTAATTGCCAATAAAAGGTAGTTGCAGCCCAAGATAATTTTGATTGGATTGATTCTCTTTTTGAACCTCATCGTGCTAACCTATGCAACAAGGCTTTGTAAGGATATGAATGTTTTATAATAGACTTAATAGAATTCAACTTACTGAATTGAGACTGAGACTCATGAACGTTTGACCCCTGAGTTCCCAGACCATCATCCTCAGAACAAAGAATATCAAACTCCCTGTGTGGAGCATCTTATTTGGCGTCAGTACCCTCGTTTGTGCTCCATCAGCCTCCCCAAAACCTTGATGATGCCAATAGAAAGTGTTGAGGGAGTGTCAGTATTTTTAGTCCTGATGATTTTGTTTTCATCGCACATTCTCCAGGTGCGCCCATGAAGGAAATGCACAGTATACTCTGCATCTGTTGGGAAAGATGTGTTTTAAGTGCCTTCTTTCCAAACTGTCTAGACAAACTAATTACCCAGCGCATCATCTACTTTTTTTTATTCCTGTCTGAAAGAGTTGGGTGTGGAGGTTTAAAGAAGCCCCACTAGAGGTTGCTTCAGTAACTGTTGTAAGAAATATATATATTTATGAAGGTTGGAAATAATCCCAGTACTGCATTCCTCTGTTCCTCATCTGATCAGATGGATTTTTTTCAGAGGGAATGATGCTTTATTTAGCCCCCGCCTTCAACTACTTAAAACAGTTTTATTAAGTAGACTTTCTTTCTCACATTGCAGTTGTTCTGCTGAGAGGCCAAGAAGACTGATTATTTTTCACAGTTGGTTTAATATACACATAATAGGGTGTAAAATCTGTAGTTTGAGTCAGTCCTTGCTTTAGTTCTTTTTGGATCATCCTCCTTTCACTCTGAGGGCTCTTTGACCACACCTATACAAGCCAAAGCAGTCTACACATTCAGACAGCAGAGGGCAGTCAGTACATAGAAGCTATTTAAGACATCATAAGCTTAATGTTCGGATGGATATCTGATCAGATGATTATTTAGATTATTTAGCTACTGAAATTTGTGCTTAAGATGAGAAAAAAGCATGTTCTTCCCTTAGCAAGTAAGAAGGATGTGCACACGCACACCAATTCTCTTGAGGACTGATACACTGATATTTTTATTTCTTAACCAGATCAAACCCTGCAAACTTGTGACTCACTTAAATCACAACAGAAAGATGTTGAAGCACAATCCTTTAGTCAGTGGGGCTGAACTTTCAGGGGTCACCCTTGATGCGCGGTATTGCTGGGGTAGTCACGTAAGTAAATCAGCTGGAAAAATAGGAAGAGGATTATTTATTATATCTTTGCTCCAAGTTGCGTCTTACAGTTTATACAAACTGTGGTATTGTCTCGTCTCAAATACTGCTCAGTGCTCTGCTGGAAGAAAAAGTGTTGGATAAGCTTCTGTTTGTTCAGAATAGAGCGGCGTGTCTGGCACTTTGATAAGATCAAGTATCAAGCAAATGTCTGTTGAGCTTGCCTGGCTGACAGTCCAAGTTAGGTTATAGAGACACTCCAGTGATTTAAAAAAGCAAGGGACAGAAAATTATTATTATTACAATTATGAAAAAAAATTGTGCAGCAGAGGCTGAGATATCTAGACTTTTCCTTGCATGGATTGAACTCCACTGTATCCTACATTTCCCATAATGCAACTTAAATATGCCACTCATTAGACCCCCTGCCTCCTGAATGCTTTGAAACCCAATGCCTGCTGTTTGTAATCTGAGCTTTCTAATAAAAACTTTAGGTTTCAAGCCAAGATAATGCTAATGATCACTATAACATCATCATTTTAAACTTTTGAAGGCCTCCTTTACAGTTTTAACAGATATTATGTATCTGTTTGCAGTAGTACTCCTTGTGATAAGTGCCCCTTTAAAATGTTGTCCATTAACTTTGTTGAGAAATGTCATAGTTTTAAAAGAATCTGTATTAAAAAATAATGCATTTGCATAATAATGCATAATGCATAATGCACTTTCTAAAAGTACCCACAGTTGTCAAACAAGGCAGGTGAGGAGAGGTGACATTATACTATATTAAACACAGAACAGTTACATAGAGACACTTTATCATGAAATTATAGTCCCACTTTTTGAAATCGATACTGATTACCATTTAAAATAAACACATAAACAAACAAACAATTTGGATGCAGATCTCTCAAATTATTATTTTTTTCTTTAATTAACTAGGACAACTTACAGTTGAGAACTTGTCAGTAGGGGCCAGAATTTCTTGGCACCTTTTGATAAGTCAAAGGGCAACGATATAATTATAAAATGATTATTGATGTTTCTTGATGCATCAATATTTTTTATTTCTATGCGTGATATTTTTCTCGCTGTGTGACTCCTTGCTACTTTTAAAACACAGCGTATTTGTAATGATCCATGATTAGTTTAGTTCGACACAACTTGCATACAGTGAGGCAGGACCTTTTCCCCTTCGATTTCACAGAAGCTAAAAGTATTCATTCCTAACCAGTCACTTGTTTGGGGGGTGGGGGGCAGCTGAGTGGTGTATTCAGCATTAGTGGGGGTCATGGGCCTGCTGCTGAGGGGAAGAAACCATTCTTATGGTGTGAGGTGTGAGGTCCTGATGAACCGCAGCCTCCTGCTGGAGTGGAGGGTAAATGTAGGGTACTGAAAGTGATTGTGCGAGTATTGAAATGGATCACAGATGATTAAAATCTGATGAAGGCATTTCATGTCACGTTGGGGGAATAATCTGCCATATTGTGTTTTTCAATTTTCTTTTTTTAACTAAAGTAGTTATTTTGTTAGGTTTTCAGGTTCTTTGCTGTGTGTATGTGCAAATGAACTGATATGTATTATTTCTAAGTTTCACTTTCAATTCTGATGTGTTTGTTAGTTGGGTGCAAGGTCCTTATTACTGGGTGTTAATGCAACAGGTTAGAAAGCCTCCCGGGCATTTTGACAGCAGGGACTGGCATTGCACAGTATGCAAATAGACAAGGAACCTTAAATTTGTTTCCTTGATAGCTGCAACAAAAAGTTGACACAGTAAAGATAAAATTTCACACTCAATGTTTCCTTGAATGACTCATTCCCACTAATTTCGACCTCAACTGCACTTTTATTAAAATAAAAAAAAACAGCACCTTCACTGCATAAATTGCAAAAAATGAAATGCAGACTTAAAAGTAAAAAATTTCACAACTGAGCCCTTTATATAACTGTAACGGTTTATCGTCTGGTATTGTGTTCTACCTGTAACATGAGCCCTGTTTGAACACTAAGCCAAATGAAAAAACACTCAAATCCCTGAAAACAAAGCACAGATCAGGAGCAGAGTCTGCACGCAGGCTGCTCCCGGAGTGAACAGCATAAACTGATAAACACCAATACACGTGTAATGTTTGGGACATGCTGCTCTACGTTCACACTCCTCAGAAGCAACTCTCAGCTTGTGGACTCTCCTTTTTCAAGGTGGAAATATCTTTGCCAACAGCCTGCAGCTATGATATCACAGCTTTTGCATCATGACATTTACAGCAACAGAGCTATATGAGCAGCTTCATCATGAATAATGTGTTGAGGCTTGAATGTTATAGGGAAATTGTGTAGAACAGGTAATTCTTTGTTTATTCCTCTGTTTTTCCCATATCCTCTTCCCTTAGTCTTTCTCGCACATGTTGAATGAAATCTTGTTGGATGGATACATGTATGGATGGCTGACAAACCTGCGGGCTCTATTGAGCAATCGGAGCAGATTTGTTTGTTCGCTCTGAGACAATGTGGGACACTTGCCATGACAACTGGAGCTGGGCTTGATATTTATCTTGTGTGTTGACTTACGAGTCCGAAGTGCTTGAAAGCACAGGGAGGAATTTTTTGGCAGTTGCCCTTAAGCTCACAATACAGTGTTTCTCTTATGCATGTGTGTGTTTTGTATAATCGCTGTGGATTAAGTAAAGGGTCAGTAGAGAGTAGATTCCCCCAATTTGGCCTCTTGTCTTTCTTCTTTGTGAGCCAGTTTTCTCTTGAAATAACTGCATCTAGTTGAGAAACATAAATGTCAAAGGTGCAGCCTGCTTTCACCATTTCTCTGTTTTGTGACTGTATGGAAGTGAGGCTCAGTGAAAGTCCAAACCCCAGCTCTGCCACATAAACACGGTGAAGACTTCCAAGGCCTCTGGCTGGAAAGCCCAGCCCTGCTCTGCCTGTTTGGGCTGGTCCCTCTCCCAGTGATAGCTTACCTGTGGAATTTGCCAAAGCTTTTTTATATCCCCATTTATACCAGGGCAATAGTTGTATGCTCTCACAAAGGGCAATGTGTACAAATGTAAACCCACCATCCCCACTCGCTTTTGCTGAAATATAATCAGTCTTTTAGCCCGGGCTTTGCTTTTGTACCCAGTTTTTTTTTTTCTTTCTTTCTTTCTTTCCTCCCCCTTTTCTCCCTGCACAACACTGGCTCTGGAGGAGGCACACAATGTTCAGCAGCAGCAGCATTGTCATTTTGAAAGCACTTGTGTAAACAGGGCTAGATGATTGCATTATGATGCAGCCCCTCCCTGGGACCATGACATATCAACAGCTACACCGCTATTGTTTAGCCTCAGGTGTTTAATTCTGTTTGGCAGGAAGCACTCTTGCACAAGATATGTGGTAAAATGTGCACATCAGCATGACAGATCATTAAGGAAATCAGAACACTGTTGGGAAATCGCCTGAATCGAGATTTATTTATCTCCTTTGTTACCTTTTTATGCAAACCAGCAAGTACATTATAGATAAGACTTTTTTTCCACTGACTTCAACTAAAAGCATCAGCAGTAGTTACAGCTGTTGACAGAATCACAAAAACAACCACAACAGGTGGTTTGATTGCCATAACAAGCTGCACTTTATGAGCAATGTTTGCACAATTTTTACGTGTTAAATTATTCAGCAAGTTGCCTCTTGAAAGCTGTCTACACACAGCATTGAGCACTAAATAAACCCAAGTGTTTGCACATCCGCCTATTAGGTGCAGAGGTTACAAAGGCAGCAAGGACTGATTTGTGGTTTTGGTGTCAGAACTACAAAAATACCTTATTCTCATTGTTAAAATTGTGCAGCAGGGCAAATGACTTGCATATTATAACCTTCCTCAGCTATGTACATCAAGGTTAAATGGAAGAGGGAGCTAAAAATTGAAATTACAAGAGAAGAATGGCATAACATGTGTGAAGTACAACACATTACTGCAAGTTCAAAGACATGGAGGGAGTTTTGGTGGAAAAATATAAGCCGCTATTTCATTACACCTAAAATGAAGAGCAAACAAACTGTTTTGCAACAATCATGCTGGACGTCTGTTGGACGTTGTCTGAATAGAGGCAAACCACATACACATTTTTGATGCATTGAGAGGCATTGATAATCATTTTAGAATTGCAATGTAGCCCTCTTACTCTGGGAAAATGCATGTTATAATTAAAGACATTCTGGGATATCCAATACTAAAGGAGTGCAAAGTTGTGTACCTTGGTAATAGAAATGATTATGTCACAGATAATGATAGGTATTTAACCAAGATATTATTGATAAGCAAGAAGGTGATAGTAAGAAATTGGTACAAGACAGATCACCCTACCACAGAGCACTGGTTAGAAATTATGAGAGAGATTTATAACATGGAAAAAAGGAATATTTGTTAATGGAAGAAATGAACGATTTATGACGAAATGGAAAATGTACATGAACATGGCTTTTATGTTTTTGTTTTCTTTGGCTTGTTTTTTTTTCTCCTGTGAAAAAGTTAGAAGTTGACATGCCCAGTGCCTGGGGTTGAATGATCAAGCAAAAACTCAATAAACATTACAGTTAGGGGGAAAAAAAAGCACATCGCCTGAGTAAGTGGTGAAATCTTGACAGGCATATATCTGATATTGAATCAGCGTTTGTATGTGGGTGCTGTGTGGGCATTTCTCTTTCTTCCAGCTAATTTGTTAGCGTCTTCTTGGGAAAAGAGGAGACGCCACTGTCCAAGAGAGTAAAAGGGAAAAAATAAAAAACAAAACATCAAATATGATCCCTCATGTTGTCAAAATGCTTAAATTCAACTGCTGATTGTATGTTTTACCAAACATGCACAAGTATCAATTATTTCCACCTGACTTTTTCTATCTTTTGTAGGATAATTAAGCTATTGTAACAGTAATCTTTGTGTTGTTCTACTAGTGTAATTATGTCCCATTGAAGAGTCAAACCTGCCACTGCAGGTTTTTCTAGCTACTGTTTTGAATCAGGGTTTATCCTGGAGTTGTTTACCTGCTTTACCTGTAGTGATCCGCCGGCTACACAAAGAAAGGGATGGTAATGTAGGTCAAAATGCCTGAACTCTTCCATGAAATGATTCCACGTTAAGTTTTCTTAAAAATATAACAGAAAGAATATTAATGTAGCATTAGAGTACAGACTTCTAAGGATGCCCAAAGAAGGTCCCTGACCAAGAGATTGCCTTAATAAATGAATATTTTACATATCATCATTATACAGTGAATCCATCAAGCCTGTATTTGGTAATACCAGGAGCATATTGGCTGTAAGCAAAATACTTGCACATGCACATATGTCGTGTTGCAACTAAGTATCATTTTGTAAATGATTTTCTTCATTAATCAATTAATCTTTCTAATCTTTCCGATGTAAACATGGCACACATGTTTATATCAGTTACGTTTCCCCATCCAATTGGTTCAGGTGTAAGGAACACACATCCCGGTCTTACAAAATTGTGACAAAGAATCATAACGTAGAGACCCGGGTTTTAAATTTCCAAATGTTAACCTTTCTGCACCGATTCACAACCTTTAAGAGAGAATCATTTTTTCCCCACCTCTACAAAATACTGGCAAAAAATTGTTGCAGAGATACAGTTTCTGAGGAGACTTCTCCAGAAAACTGAAAGCGCCAAGTTTTTGCATGGTTCAAATCATCACTGAGTGTGGTTGTGATATGCTGTACAATAATTTCTGAACTTTAGTTATATCCAAGGCTTCTTTCTCTATACTCTGTTTTCTGCGTTGCATTTTCACCAGGCTTTATCTGGATATTCTGCAGGAAAGTTTGCCTAAAGAGACATGCAGAGGAGGGTGGTTTGAACTCTCTGTGACCCTGTACCTTTTGAACATTAAAGACACTGTATCCCCCAGATATTACACTCTTAGATGTGTGAGAGCCCCAGATCACATTTGATGGACAAACAGTAAATAGAGAATTGTAAGAATCTTCACGGCGTGTAGATCAACACCAACGTCATTTCAAAGATGGGATCTGCGAGTGTTTGGAGGTCTGTTTGCTCTGTCTTCTGAGGTTTCAGTTGGCTGAGGAAAGATATGACCCCAGGGCATTTTCATTAAAACCTATGGTATTTACTTTAAAATGACTTAAGACAGAACAGCAGAAGAAAGAGAATATGATGAACACACTGTAGATTACCTCTAAGCCCAGTAAACATGAGATTGCCCCCACAGTCATTAAGTATTTGCCCCAGGGACAGATTAATGCCATTTCATCATGTCAGAAGGAAGCTATACATTTTAATTTGTGCACACAGTTACTGTTGAGTACTTAAAGGCAGAGAGCACTAAGAGTGAAGTTTTGGGGGGAATGTGGATTTAGGTTTTTTCAGGCGCACAGCAGGTTTTGGTAGCTTTATTTAATGACATTTTGGGAGAGTCTATAATATAGACTCAGTTTTCCATGTAATGGTATTGTTCATGTAACGTGCGATTAGTTAAGTGGGTATCGTGTATTGAAACCTGTGTGCCTAGGATATATCTAGCTGTTAAATAATGTGTCCTCTAACTTAAATTTATATTTATGGGTTTATTTAACTATATCCTATGTAATAATGTTTTTCTTTTTGTCTGTTTGTTTGTTTGTTTGTTTGTTTGTTGGCTTCGTTTTGTTATTTATCTCTTGATATCGTTATCGACGCTTGTTTATTTGTTGTGTACGTGTATATCTATTTTCGTTTCTTCTCTGTTGTTTTATTGTTTTGGTTTTTCATATGTTAAATAATCCTCAAAAATGCAAATAAAAAAAATTAAAAAATGTAATGGTATGGTAACCAGTTGTCCTGGGTTCACCTGACTGTATAAACTTAATAAAGAAACAATAAACAGGACAGTCAGTCCTAACTTCTCAAATTAAACATAGTTATTTATTTAGAACATTACAAGCAACCAGGCAGCTTTACAACAATACAACAGATCAAAATCCACATTTTTGGAAAAACTCACAAAGCTGAAATTATCAATAATTTACACTTGTTGTCAGAGATCTGAACCTGCATGTCCCAGAGGAAGTTGTGGTTATTCAGGTTAATATTTTGGCATAGATCTGATTAGATCGCCCCAGTAAATGAATTAATTTATTAAACGAGTTACAGTCAATTTTGTGGTGAAATCTTCATATCTCAAAACATGTTGTATTTCTTTTCTAGCAGACCTTGAATGCTCCAGTATATTCCAATATGGTGACCACGCACAGGTACAGTCAAGATGGTAGTAAAGATCACAAATACCAACATTTATCAGGGCTCAATTGGCAAAAAAAACCCCAAAAACTTAAAGTTTACTGTTTCAGTGCCCTGACATCAATTTGGATTGTGTATACAGCTGATATAAGGAGTGTAATGAGATATATTGTTGGGCTAGTAAATTTAGCAGCTAACCTGCCCAACAGGTTACCCTCTCTAATATGGAGTTTTCCTGCTTTTCTCCATTAATTATTATATTAAACTGAATACCTTTGGTGTTTGGACTGAAAAAACAAGATGTTTCAAAACATCGCCTTGTACTCTGAGAAACTGGGATGGACATTTTCTAAACATTGCAGTCCTAGATTACACATGACAATTAAATTTAGTCTCAGTTTATTTGATAACGGATAATGGATAAGCAAAATTGTATAGGACAAAGTACAAATTGACTTCAGGCAAGAAGATTTCTGTCCCACTGGGCCTGTTTATTCGTCTTGTATCGTGTCTAATTTTAGTGGATCATAAACATATGGGGTTTGGAATTTATCTGCAGATGCTCCAGTTTAAGCTGAGACAAAACTTGTCTTTGGATGTCAGTTCTTGAACAAAGGCTAAAACGTGTCTTGCAACAGACTAGGCCAGCCTAGTTTTTAGCCTAGTAGTTGCTGATAACTTGCGGCCTATATGGGATGTTTAAGAGGAGTGAGGAGTCTGCAGCTGGTATAAAACAGAGCAATCAATAATATTGTTTTTTAAGGTTTCTGATAAATCACCGCAACCATGAGAGGTTCTTGAGCGCACAGTCGTAAATGTGCACAAAAATATTAGGCTCATGGGTCCAGTAGTATGAAAGATTAGCTGCAGACACACTCACAAACACATGCACAACCAAATACATGATTTCTTAAGATGTCAGCTCATTAAAATGTGTATTTTCAATAACAGCTTGAGGAAAAAATAGCAAATTTTAGCTTTAACTAAGTTCAGCTTTAGCTAAGCCTGGCCACAACAACCTTCCTAACTAGCTCTCTTGTTCTGGCTCTGTGACAGAGAATATGCAGCTCGACATAGAGTTGTGGTCCACAGATTATCACATTAGAGTGTTATTAATGCAGCCTGAGTGGCAATACCAAGCCAGAATGCAGTACCTACATGGCCATGGTGCAGTCTTTCCAGTTTGTTTTGTCTTTTTAGCATCGTTATTACTTTATGTGATGCCTGGGATGAAAGCCATAGGTGAAAACAATCTTATGCCACATAATTGTCATTTCTAACTGACAGCCTATATGTTGTTGTTATTCTGAATGTGGCCAGAGGCAAAGAAAGCATTTATATTCAGTGTTTCATGTTTGATTCTCAATGGAAAACAAACCAAGAGCTTTTTTGTAGAAAGCAGTGAGTAATGTTATTGATCTGGTGACAACATGAACTGTGGAACCTGAAGTTTTGTCACACGGTTGATTCAAACGTGTCACTGACAGAGAGGCACTTTGTCATCTTGTGTTCTTCTGTCTCTCTGTGTGTTTAGGAGAGAGGGGGAGGGGGTGCGAGTCTTCTGGGACCGGCTGAGAGAGCCCTCCTTCACCTCCAGGTGGAACCCCTTTGCCACTGACTTCCCCTTCATCACCTTCACCTACCACCCTGTGAGGAGCATCAGTGATGCTTTCACTGGTCTCTGCGACGTAAGTGGATCAATCAATCGTAACAGTTTGGCAATGTTTAAAGGCTCAGTTCACCCAGATTCCTTATTTACCTTTAGGGGTGCAAGATTAATTGTTAAAAAAAATACAATCTCGAGTCATACATCTATCTATTTTCTAAATTTCTCACCTTGACCCAACCCACGTGTGCGTACTCACATGGAGCAGATGAGAGAAAGGAGAAAAGAGAAACGTGACCTAGATAGGTGACATTACTTGAGTTTTGAGTTACTGACCACTCGTTACTGTAAGTGCAATAAAAGCTTCCCAACAATAGTAATTTGTTAATGTAACCCACCTAATAACAAATATAGAGAGATGTCGACACCAAACCAGTCGAGCCAAAGCTTGCCATCTTAAAAGTCTCTGTGTGTTCAGCTTTTAATATTTATGTAGCTTCTAACTGCATCTCTGTGGTTTGAAGTTTAGTTTCTTTCCTGCGTCACTGCTGCGCTTGCAGGTATATGCTTTATTTTATTGTTTCCTGTTTGCTTTCAGCTGATAGGAGAAATCTTAAGTTATTCTTGATGAAAACACAACATTTTCTGATTTTGGTGCTTCAAAATAAAAGCTTTTAAAGGAAATGCCCCCCCCCTTTTTTTTTTTTTTTTTTTTTTTTTTTTTTACAGCCGTTTGGCTTAAGACAAGTGCATCATTCATGGTTCAGTGTATGGGTTATTTTTTCTAAAGCTTTAACTTATATTTTTTATGTTCAGCAGCATTTAAGTTAATAACTTTAAGTGTTCTAAAGTAAGAAAGAAAAAGAGACTTGAGGCACTTTTTGGTTACAAGAAACTTTTAGGTTCAAGTCCAGCACTTTGATATGTCGTATTTTTTGTCGTCTGTTTAAAGCCCTGTCTAGACAGCAGATGTGTTTTTAACTTGGGCTATCCTTAGCCCTGGGCTACGAGTTAACCCTGGGATAACTTAGCCCCTTTTCACACATATTTTTAACCCAGGGTTAAGATAAGCCCAGAGCTACATGAGTCACACTATCTCTGTACACCCTGACGTGTGTTTTCCATTAACCTGGCTGATTATCTTCTTCTAATTACTTGGCCCTGTTTCACACTGGCTCCTTTTACCCCAGGTTTAGTTGATTTTCAGGGCATAACCCCGCAAACTCGGGGAGCAGGGCCAGCGAGCCCTAGGCTAAAGTCGGGGTTAGCCCACTTTGGAACGTGCCAGGATTGTGAAGTGTGAAAGTTCTTTTAACATGGGCTCACTGCTCTCTTAACCTGGGGCTTAATGCAGCATGAAAAGCCCTTAAGAGTGCAATAAGAGAGAGAATCGTTATCTCCATTCTTAGTGGAGAAAAATTGAGTTTTACATTCTAGCAATCCCTACTTACCCCCAGTGGTACTGAGTTATGCAAATAGTTGTGGTTTTATTTGCTGACATTTTAAAATATTGAGATGTCAGCCGCAAACCCAGTGCAATTAGGGTTAAAGGAATTTAATTTTAGGTTCTCGCAGGATTGTGAAAACTTAGAAAAAATAATTTATTTCCGTGAGCAATATCCCAGGTTCTCAGAGGAATCTGTCAACAGTGTTCACAGGGACTCTTTCCAGTGAAAACTGGCACAAACTGTGGAACAGCTGCAGGTGAAAGCTTGTGATAAGGGTGAACTAATCTTTATCATTTGTCAGAATGCGGCTATTGAAATATTTGATTCGATTAGATTTTGTTTGATGACTAATTATCCAGGTGGAGGTGTGTCCTCTGAGAGTCATGGAGACGCTTAACTATTATTACTTTTAAAAAAAACAACAGTGAGGTGAGATTCATCATGTGGTCAAATGAGTCACCACGCTGCAAAGACTTACTGGAATTAGGGATCAGATATCATTCATGTGGGACCTGTCGTTTACAACAGAATAAAACACTCATAACTGACACATGAGACTGCCCAGTTATCAGATATAAAGTTTAAAACCAGCATTCAAACTACGTTTTAGTTTTAGGCTCAAACTACTTGTGCTGACAAATTTGCGTCTCACAACCAAAACAAATAAAATATGACGTGTTTGCAAACTTATACAGG
Organism: Lutjanus campechanus; assembly: GCA_027495735.1. Classification (NCBI taxonomy): domain Eukaryota; kingdom Metazoa; phylum Chordata; class Actinopteri; order Lutjaniformes; family Lutjanidae; genus Lutjanus; species Lutjanus campechanus. The sequence goes on from JAJHUR010000097.1 coordinate 22,856, forward strand.
TATTTCAACATAACCAAGATGTTTTATGAGCAATTACAGCTGACGACTCAGCATGAGGGAGAGAGGAGAATGGAGCAATCTGCACTATGTAATAAAATTTCAACAGTGTCACACATGTTTTGCAATCTTTCAAGCTTGTCATACATGCTGTTACTGCGATCACACAGAGCAAGAGAAAGGGTGTAATTATACACACTCCAGTGACTGCACACAAATGTAGACTGAGGCTGACACACTCAAACAGGTGTGCAAAGACCTGGAAGAACATTTACTAAGAATGCCATGTAATCATAGTCTTAATTATGATATGACACTGAAATGTGCCTTAAGAAAATCCTCACTACAGACGGTTCAGTGATTAAAGCAGATGGGGGATTTAGATTTGACCCCTGAAACTCTGCCTCTTTACCATAAAGCTATGATTTATGGCCGGCAGTGTCAATAAATAAATATTATGTGATGTAGAGAACTGCACTAGTGTCAAACAAAGAAGTCTGCAAGTGGGGTAAACAAAAATGATTTGATACGATTTCTAGGAACTAGCACAAAAAGCATATCACAAAAAAACTCTGATCTTAACACTGATAATATTTTTTTGAGTTGTGTACTAACATTATTCCCATTGTTTCCAACCATGTTCACACCCAGAGAAAGTCATAATTTATTCAAGGCAGGGCGTGTATTCTACTACCTGCTGTAATTTCCAAGGAAACAGATCGGATACATGTGTGAAAGAGTGCAGAGGGAAGTCTGTGAACAGGCCTAAACGAATTAATGAATAAAACCTAGATTTTCATCAACAATGGTGGTTGTTTAATACTGAAAAACTCCCAAGATCCCACGCTACTTCTTTTAGATACTGTGCATTTCAACAAATATTTAATTTCATCATTGCAAACAAGCTCCACCCTCTTAAAATAAGGTTAACTCATCTTAGCTCCAAAATGTTTTTGCACCAAACATCATGTTTCTACTATTAGTGCAGTATTCTGCCTAGTTCAACTAGAATTGAAGTCTCTATATAACACCACTTATTTAGATATACTGTGTAGTTTTTTGTATTGAAGACTTTAGCAATTAAACAAATCATCAAAAATGTTCTGCCTAAGAATGTTAAGATCGATCTGATTCTTGCAGCAAATATACTGATCAAACATGTTTCTCGTCAGCTCAGGCTGAAAAACAGATTAAATATCATAGTAAAACAAATCAGGGCCAGTTACTATGGAACCATATTGATGACAAAAAAATTGAGAGAACACAAAACAAAGTATGAGTGATGTCAGCCTTTGAGAACGCAAGTCCAAGTCTTTCTCTCGATTTTCTTCAGCAGTTTTAGCTTCTCATTGCTTGCCAGTTGTTTTTGACTAGAAAGCTGCAACAGGACACATCCACATGTGGACGTCAGGGTCAAGTCTAAGTCTGCACGAGGAAAAAGGTCAGCTTTTGAATAAATTGCTGCTCTGTAAGGAGCGAGAGGGGACCATGATATGAACATCCTGTGATTTACGTACTTTATGCCCATGTGCCTTATCGTTAAGCCTAAAATGATTTGTGCCGTAGATGAAAATTCTGGCGATCCAACTGATTCCCCTCACCAGGGGCAGCACTGTGTTCAAACAATCAATGAATCTAATTATAGATGATATTCTTATAATGTTTGAATAATTTTCTCTGTTAGAATTATTCGTAAATATGGCGAAAGAAGAAATAAGAAAACCTCACATCTGGTTCAGAAAATTCACAATGAACATAGGAGCTAACATGAAGCTAACATGAAGCTAACATGAAGCTAACATGGCTGCTGTGATACATAGCTTGTAACTAATTTTAAATTAATTTGACTCACATTTCCTCAGCTGTAATGGCTTAAAAGTCACAGAGCTGTAAATAGGAAATGTGTTTTCTAATATATTTCTCATCCTCCCTCCCTGTCCACAGATCCATAACTTTCGTGAGCAGCTCCATGATGCAGCGCAGAAAGTCCACGCCATGAAGCCAGTTCCTGGGAAGGCCAACGGCGTCCTGGTCCTGAATCAGAGCATCCAAATCGATGCTTACGTGGGCCTCATGTCTTTCCTCGGTAACCAGAACAAACTGGGATACTGCATGGCTCGAGGAAACATTGGTTTCTAACTCTTGTGCGTTTTTCTAATAGTTGTGTTGTTATTCAAATTGTGTGCTATAATTTAAGTCTCGAATTCATGTCGACGAGTTTGTTTACAGAGAGTTCACTGAAATTCTACAAGGGTTGACCAAAGATTTTTCCATATTCAGGTTTGTGTCACATTGAAGCCTGGATTCTCAGGATGTTCTGTGTGAGGTTTAAACAACTGTGTGTTCTCCCCCACTGCTTATTACCAGTGTGTGGTGTCTGAGTACACAGAAATATCCACATTTCAACACCGCTCTTCACTGGATGACGGATCCCCCGCTGCTCTCAAGGAGCTTTGTATTTGCTCCTCAGTGATATGGTAATTCAACTCTTTCGCAATGGGACTCCTTTCTTCCTCCCCCGGTGTCTCTGTTAAAAGCTCATTCCCATACCATTCTGCCCCTCAGAGATTCACTGGAGCATGGGGGCACATTTGTCAGTTTAGTTTTATCATTCGTAGTGTATTTTTACAGTGCATACAGTGGTGGAATTTCCCCATGATTTGTGTGTTTACTGGGTGTCGCTCTGCCTTGTTTCGGTATCATCTGTTAGTCTTGTGAGCCTGTCACAGACAAGAAAATATAAGCTGAAATATTTTGTTCTCTTTTCCTTTTTACTGGCAGATTTTTTATACAGATTTCTGCGCACTATTTTTGTTCAGGGTGCTATAAATGAATTATCATACCAAAGCCTTGTCCACACTAAATTAATATTTCAAACTTGATGTTGTTACATTCGTTGTAGTATAGTAATACTATCATATATTTATACTATACTTAGTATATAATGAAAGCGATGATTTGGGTTGATTTAGTGACACTGGTGGTTACTGTTGATATCTGTTTACAGTGCAGCCAAACAAACTCACATTGTTATAATAAAGAAGTTGATCAATAATGATTGAAACCTCAATATGATTTCATGCTGCACACAGTTGAAGTAATTTTCCACACAACAGGGCACAATTAAACACATACTATTTAACTGTGCTGAAAAATGAAAAATGAATTAGGCATTACTCATTAAAAGCAAACGCATTACTTTTACTAATTACTTAATGTAGTTGCAGAAAGTAATGTGATGCGTTATTTGTTACGTTACTTTCCTTGACCAGCTCTGCTCTGTCAAAGGTGCCTTTAAAGGACCGGTTTGTAGGATTTAGTGGCACCTGAATACTGCTCACCTCGCCCTCCCTTTCCAAGCGTGTAGGAGAAACTACGGTAATTGCGAAACTTGCAACGCCGACATTTAGAGACGGTGTTTGGTTTGTCCATTCTGGGCTTCTGTAGAAAAATGGCAGTGCAACATGACAGACTGTGTGGAAGAGGATCCGCGCCCTCTTTAGATGTAAACACTTTTTGTCATTGTCGACCTGTTGACTCATAAGGTAACGAAAGCACGATACTTACTTTCAGGTGATCGTACACTGATGAAAATATATTGATGAACATTAGATTCCATTTCTGATATATTCTGCCACTGGAGCCCTGTAAATCTTACACACTGGACCTTTAAATAACTCCAAAGCTTCCACACCCACACGTATTTAACATGTTTAGCAATAGAAATTGCTTTGTTTAAAGAAGCAGTCCCACAATTTGGAGGGATTTGCTGATCATCCAGCATCTAGCTTAGCCATGGTAACTGTTCACAGTTCTCCAAATGTCCCAACCTCAGAGTAGAGCTGTGTGGTTAACACACTCTCAAACTCAATGCTAAGCTTGGTGATTCCTTAATGTATGCTTACCTGTGGCTGTTGTTAGCAAGCAAGATTGCACACACTTTTTCCTTTAAATCACTCAATTCACTGGATTCAAACAGGTAGACTGTTTGAAGCCAGTACGGGAATGGCGGACCCCGCCAGCAGCAATGAAAACTACTATATGGAGAGGTAATTACATTTAGATGCATTGAATGGATAATGCCAAAAAATGCTGACCAGAAATGGTAAAAATAATGTAAAACAGGATTTGTTTTCATGATAATATTAAGGATTGTTGCTTTAAAGCTTTAAAGCTTCAAACATGAAACTGTACACTGGTAAAATACTGTTTTGTTCACAAATGACTCATCCACTTCTGAGTGACAAACACAAGTGAATGTGGACAAACTAAGCCAGCAGCATTTAGTCTCTCCTAAGGTTTTCTCTTCAGGAAACAAGGTTAAGTAGCGAGCGTTGCACGAATACACGCAGCTATTGCACAAGGTAAAGTATATGCTTAAGTTCAGCACCTTTAGTATCATGTATCATAACCTTAGGGTTTGAAGGGGTTAACATGTTTCCTCCCAGAATGAGGACGCGTCTCTAATCCTAGATCAAGCACTGCTCTGGCCTGGAGCGAAGCACCTCATCCATATTTCTGCTCTTCAAGTTGTAAAAGATGTTCAGAAAACAGGATTAACTGCCAGATAAATGAGCACTCATAAAGTTATGTAGCTCAGCCCTCCAGAAAACGTCAGTAGAGTTTTACATTTAGGTTGATTCAGAGGATATTATTTGAAAAATATCCAACCAAGTATTTATTTTCTTTCGTTTCCATGGATTACATTTGTACCTGTAATCATTTAATTCTTTAATTGTCATGAATTTATATTAGCTGCAGGTTAAGGTTTACCAAAGACTGTCATGTCACAAATCATTTGAAATAATGAAGGACTTCCGAGCATTTAACGTTTGTGATTATGTTGTTTGCTGATGCAGTTTACATGTTCTGGCATGTTTGAATTGAGCTTTAATGAAGCTCCAATCTTCCCTATTCTCTTGTTTTCTGTCAACCTTTATTTTTGTAACAGTTAAGAGCATCACTTCACTTGGGTGACGTCTAGATATGATGTGACTTGCTGCTGTTAATGCCAGTATGTAGGATGAATTCAGGCAAGTGTGTGTGCAGATGTGCGTGCAGCAGAGGGAGTGTGGGTGTGTTCTTGTGTATGATCCATCTCTGTCCTCAGATGCTCTTTTTTTTGCATTAGAGATCATTATGTTCTGCCCTCAAGGAACTTCATCTGAATTAAAGCTATGATTTTCTCTGGATGTACAGTCTGTAATCAGGAGTCACCGCTGGGACAGGACAGGTGGGCACATAGTGGTGTACCAGTGAACATGTTATTAGGCATAATTGACAGATATGCAGTTTTAATCTTGCGACATAGATGATAGAGGTGTTTTGTCACTAGCAAAAACATTTCACCGCAGTTATTATACATACAGTGGATAATGGATGTACATATATCTCTTAACAATAATAGTCTCTGCTGCCCTAAATATTGCAGAATAATCTTAAATAATTAAGATTTTTGCTTAAAATTGGTTCAAAAGTTCTGTTCAGAAGTTCTTAAGTTCCTCACTGAACTTGAGACATCTTATATAAACTCAGGTGATCACAGGAAGTACAAGTGCTTTAGGCAGCAAAACTGTAGTGTAACAAAATAATCTAAATTTATACCTGAGCTGAACAAACAACAATCTTAAATCTTAAATATTATATAAAGTGCAATTTTTAAGTCATATTAACAAGAGTTACTACTTGGACTTGCTTTCCACTTACATTAATTTAAGAGTTTTAGGATCAGTTCTTCACTTGCCACAAAATCAGCAGTTAAAGCTATAGTATATATTATTTCTGCATTAAAATGTTAAAAATGCTAGATCTATGTTATACATTTTGTTGTTGTTTGTATTTTCATTAGCCCAAATGTTTCCAACAATGGTCAAAGCCAGAGAAATCTGTAATTTATTCAAGAAAAATGGTGAATTTTCTACTAGCATATCATCAGAAAGTTGCTGACGTTAGCTACTTACTGTAGCTGATTAGCCATGCAGCTAGTGGTCTTAATAGCTTACTCTGCCCAGACTCGGAGCTTGGAGCACTGGAGTAGTGTTGGTGTGTGCACCACTGGCACAGAAGCTTTGGGCAGGAGGAGTGTGCCCAGGGCTGACCCAGCAGGGAATTTTTGGCAGGGAGTGTGGCAAAATGGGCACCAGCACCACTGCTGGGCGAATGGGCAACAGAGCCGAGCTTCTCAGCCTCCCAATGAACATGGCTGGATCAGGACTGAACACAGCCAATGGAGGCCAGTTTGACAACAGGGAATACAGTACCGAGGTGATTTACAGCAGCCCGAACCAGGACTCGAACACCGGGGACAACCAAACAAGAAAACCACCTTGGTTTTGTTGGACTGAGGGCAGCAGCCTGGATGCTACAGTGACTCATTATTACCTCTTGAGGTACAAAGTGGTATTACAAGACAGTACAGGCCAAAGCTATCAGGTAAGCATGCTAACTTCAGCAGCCTTTCACATAATGTCAAGACAGATTTTGTCACATTCGGTTGATAATTTCAGTTAAATCTTTTTTTAATTAATTTTTGGGCTTTTGCCTTTATTTTGAAAGTGTCAGCTGAGGACAGGAAAGGGGGTAGAGAGAGGGGATGACATACAGCAAATGGGCCACAGGCAGGAGTTGAATCAGTGGCCGATCCAGAGGACTAACAGCCTCAGCACATGGGCACTTTACCAACCGAGCTATAGGGATGCCCCAATTTTTGACAGTTTTAAACTAAAAATTCCTACACTGACCATACGGTAGAGGTGATATATTTTTGTAGGCAAACCTGGTAGTTGGCATCACTCTGGTTCTCTACACAGTAATACAGTTTTTCCATTGGATGTTGGATTATTGCAGAACAAATAAGCTTTGTGGCAAACAAAAGTTTTTGATGCTACGTAATTTGATCAGCAAGATAATCTTCACAAATAAACACCATTTTTTTTGTTTTTGAAACGTAAATGCAATCGCCACAAGTAAAAAGCTAACATTGGGCTATAAACAAACGCACCGCACAACTTAAACGTCACAATTTAACCACTAAGTGATTAGCATTTGGCATGATGACATTTAATGTCCCTGACAACCTCTGTAGTCTCATTTAGCCACTTGATAGCAACTGCCTTTTTTAAGATAAGATATTCCTTTATTAGTCCCACAGTGGGGAAATTTCGAAAGACCCCTAAATCTTCAAAACTCACAAATGAAGAATTTATTGATGTATTTAATGCCACAGAATAAAACCTGAAAATCTCTTAAGATTGTGTTTACCACAGGCATCTAACCAAAAACAATTTCAAAATATCTATTGACTTTGAGACGAGGGAACCAGAGGTGCAAAAATTCAAACTCATTTTTGGGTCCAGGACTCATTCCTGCAGCGCTCTGTACCACCTTTAAACTACTCGAACTACAATAAAATTGTGTAATATTTCCTTAGCGAGACACATTAAGGCCCAAACCTTTTAATGAGATTACACAGCATTTTATATCATGATTTGTTCATTTTACTTGTGGATGCAGGTGATTAAGCTCTTTCATCACATTTTCCTTTGCTCACAACACAGTACAGTCTGTGTATTTCATTGCTTTGTCAAAGAGACGCACATGGACTCACAAGATAAATGACTTTCAAAGCTAATGATTGCATTCCTTTCTGCAAAGGTAGGTTAGCGCCTCGGGCTAGATAATATGGCTTGCACTCTTCTCCAATTATTTTCCAACAGGAGAACATCAAACTGAAGAACTGACACTAGTGAAGGGAAAAAGTCGCTCTGTGAGTTACACTGACTTTCTCATGGATTGTTTAGTCTGGAAGCACACAAAGCACAATGTGTATGAAAACAGCATTAAATTAGCTGCTAACAAATTAGCTAGCCAACGTGAGGCCTGGAGAAAGAGATGGTCTGGTACAAGTGGTTTTGTATGAGGTCAAGGTCGCAGGTCACATCGGAAGTCTCCGTGTCTCGCTCGACAGGTCCAAGTGGTTATTTTCCTTGATTGTGATTTGAGCTGATTTCCCCGCTGCCCTGAAGTGGAATGCGATCGAGAAAGTGAGAGGCTTAAAAACTGCCCATCAGTGCCTGTGACCCTGGATGGCCCCGGCTAACAACCAGAGCTGCCTGGGATGCTTGGGGCGAGTAACATAAGACAAATTCTGCGAGACACTCTTGCAATCCTGGTGTGGCACGCAGTCTTCTCATCTCTCTGAAATACCTTCAAAGCCCTCAAAGATATGCCAGCTTGGATACCAGGCTTCTTTTCACAGGTCATGCAACCTCGAGTCACCGTTTTCATTTCTGTGACATCTGTGTTGCTTGTTTGTTTGGTAAACATGTTACACCTGTCAGAGGAATGCTGGTTGCTAACGGGCCAAGTCCAACAGCATTTATTCTCCTCTGCGGCGCTTTCCCCTTCTTCTCGCCTCCCTCGTTTTTCCATCTGTTGCCCTCGCAGCAGTGAATACAGTAAGTGTGAAGGAGTGAATGTGTGAGGGAAAGCGTGCGTGTGTTTGTGCTGCTGTATGTGGATGTGTTGGCTCGCATAAACGCGCACACAGAGGCTACTGGGTTGTTGTCTGGATTGCTGTCTTGTAATGGAGATAGAGACACTGTTTTTATTTATCCCTCCCCCAGCTGTCACTGTTGTGTCTGGAGCGAGTTCGCTGAACTCAGGGCTATGGGACACTTGGAGAACTGTCAAATCCACTAACCCTCCCAACTATGCAGAATGTTGCAGCCCAGAACACACCCTAGACTCGTATTATGGAAAACAAAAGCTGAGAGGGACATTCAAGAAATGTGCAACCTTTCTCTGACTGTCCTACCTTCATATTTCTGTGTACAGTGAACAGCAGCAATAAATATAATTCTTTCATGATTATTTAATTTTTTGTTTAATCAGTGAAAATGGAATCATATAATCATGTACGATCATGGGTATGGTGGATTTTTAAAATTTATTATTAGAAATATAGATTTTTTCTGCCTTAAAGGTCCAGTGTGTACAATTTACTGGGATCAGTTTGGCAGAATTTGGCAGAAGTGGAATATAATATTCAGAAGTATGTATCTCATTAGGTGTTTAATCACCTGAAAAGAAGAATCATGTTTTTGTTACCTTAGAATTGTATCTACACGTGGTGTGGGTCCTCTTCCACAGAAGCCACTATGTTGCACCACCATGTTTCTACAGTATCCAAAATAAAACACTGGCACCAGATATGGCCTTTCACATTTTTCGCAGGTTTGGCAACCACTGTAGATTCTCCTACACACTTGGAAGGGGAGGGTGAGACGAGTTGGTCGCAATCTGCAAGCTCACCACTAGAGGCCACTAAATCCTACGCACCGGTCCTCGAACCACAAATATTGTGGATACCAGAGCCACTAAATTTAGCTGATATATTTCAAATGCTACTCTTGTGTAAGCATGATAAATATAAAGCTACATCCTGGACCCACTTAGCTTAGCTTAGCACAAAGACTGGAAACAAAGGGAATCAGCTAGCCTAGCTCAAGTTGCAGCTTTACTGGGCCTCATATGCAACGTTGTTACCTCGAGATCATGAATTGATTATTTCATTACCTCGAGAAGACAAACTTTTTTTTTTTAATCTCAAGACAACAAGATATTCAACTGTTGATATTTATATTAATATAAATTTCAAATTATTTCCTTGTAGTATTGAGATGAATTAGCATATTATCACAAGAAAATGAGCTTTGTTATCTCAAGATAATGAGATAATTAAAGACCCCCTCCAGTTAAAATAAATCCAGTTAATCCAGGGGGTGGCGCTATACATATCATTAGCAGTGATGCCCTCCCACAGGAGAAGCCAGATGTAGCTAGTTAAGGGTAGGGGTGGGGGTTGAGGGGTGTGTGAAGAGGGCGGGGACAATTTGCATATTCATGAACCATTGAATACTAAATTCAGGCAATGTGTAGCGCTATTTGTTTAACAAGGTATTTGAACTTATTTTACAAAAAAAACAAAACAAAAAAAAACAGACACAATTTATCAATTCTTGCAGAGCATTTAATATTGTTTAAACTAACTTTTACTGACGAGCTTGATAACAACACTAAAACGGCACTTGGTGACAATATTTTATTTACCATAGCTTCATATTGAACAGACAGATATGAGTGTGGTAACAATCCCTTCATCCTACTCTTGGCAAATAAATACATGTCAAACTATTCCTTTAAAATCCCTTCAAGAAGAAACACTGATATTTTTGTCAGTGCAGGACACCAGCAGGCGTAGTGGACTGACATTATCCCTACCCATTCAGGAGAGTTTTGATATTTGAAGGCATTTTGCTTGGATGTGAATTAAAGTGTGCCGCATGATATGATTGGACTGTAAAGCTGCTGTGAGGACAAATGTGACGGCTCATTTGCAAATTGCTTGTATTTAGCCTATGGGAATGCTTGCTAGTACAAGTCGGTTAGAGTAAAAATACCTTGTTCACAGTAACTCATCTAAAATCATCTGAGCCCAGAAAAAGTGTTGGTCCAAGTTTCTTTTACTGTATAAACGTATGGTTATTAGCTATAATAGAATGATAATAGAGTAATTTGATGTACACTCGCAGCGTTTAGTCCATTATTGTTATTATTATTACTTAAATAAACCTTAGCAGAGTGTTCCAGTGTGATTATGTTATAAAATGTCAAGTGTCAAGTGAACTTGTGCTGACTGAGCTGCAGCTCCAGTCTGTACACGCAGCTTGTGTAACTGATGAAAAAAAAAAATCACCATACTGGCATGTATTCAACATTAGACGAGCAGCTACTCACTGGGCGGATGGTGATTGGATTCTCCGCCATATTCCACATGTCAGACAGTATATGAGAGCGAATCTGTGTTGCCATGTCAGTCAGCCAGCTCCTTGTTTTAGGATGCCCCCATTAGACGCTGGGCAGACGGTCAGCGGCGGTGAGACTAAGCACTGATGACAAGCTGCTGGAAAGGCTGCAGACGAGAAGAATGAGCAGAGTCTGCACAGGGACCTGCCTGAGCCTCACACATGTACACGCGCACACACACACACACACACACACTAAACCCACATTCATATTAAAATCCTCATACACATACACATCATAGCTGTCTGCAATCTGATGCCCATGACAGGATTTTATTGCTACAGTGGAAAACGTCTTTGATTTATGTCTGAGATATGATTTACACAGTTTGTCGTTAACTTCAATCATCTTTAAGTTCCATTTGTTTAAGTTCAGGGTTTAAGATGTAAAATTCACCTTCTTGCCAACAGGGGGAAATGATCATCTACATACTGTGAAAATGTAGAGACAGTATGTGCAGCCATAGGAGATGCACTGCTCCAACTTGTGTTTGAATATGTGGTCGTGTTTTTTATGTAAACTTTACGAATTGCTGAATAAGTTCAATTAGTTTATTTCTTATGGTTTTGGCTGTCTCAGTAATTTTATCAGGAGACCTATCAGGAGAGTTAAAGGGATAGTTAACCCAAAAATGAAAACTCAGTTATTATTTACTCACCCTCATGCCGATTGAAGGTCTGATTTCATTTTTTAGTACACAAAACACTACTAGAGTTTCACAGGAAAACAGCGTTGCAGAATCTCCCGAACAGTTGTGTAATCAAAGTCTCCGAAAGCACCGACATGCCAAGTTGACATGAAAGACGCCATTCACACCTGCAGAGTTTTTAGCCTAAATCTTCACCTTCACCGTATCCTTAGGTTGGAGCTGTGTTCATGTGCGCATGCACTATATTTGAATTGTGTGGTGTGACGGAGCGCACGCTCAAGTGAATGGCATGTTGGGGCTATAAGAGACTTGTATTATGGGTGGTGGTGGGGGGGGGGGGGGTACTAGGATCCTGAGACTGTTCTTTCTAAAGTTTTTAACAGCAATATTTTGTTTTGAAATATGATGGCTCATAAATTATTTTTAAAAAAATGTCTATTAGCTCATTTTTGTGCATCCAGTGTGAGTTCAAATGTGTGACTTTTGTTGGATTGCCATCTTTTTAATGGTGTTAATGGTGTTAAGTACAGCTGTAAAAGTTTGAGCTACTCATTTAAGAGGAAAATATAGTACATTTGACTTGTTTATTTCACAGCTGTATTTAGTCCATTTTAAAGCTACTACAAGGAGTTTTCATGTTCTTTTGTTTTTGGAGGCCCCTGTGGACAAAAGCTGTGGTGTTTCTGCCTTAAAAAGTGACCCAGAAGTGCATCAAGGAGTTAAAATTGGCTCCACTTTGACCAACTACAACAGTAAAGTTGCATTTATGTGTTAATGCATGAATAAGAAATGATCCAATAATATAATAATAAAACACTGAGGAGGGACATTCTGCACAACAAATAATTTTACTTTGGATTCTTCAAGGACATTTTGTTGCCAATACTTATACAATTTTACTTAAGCGACATTTTGAATACTCGTTCCTGAGCACTTTCATAGTGTGGTGCTGCTGTGTTTACTGAAGTAGATGATTTGAGCACTTCCTCCTCTACTGCCATGTTTAATGGATTTTTTAAGGCACATTTTTAGGTATCCTTCAGTCCGCCCAGAATCAAAAACAAAAATGTCAGAAACTCAAAACCCTGCCAAACCACAGTCTCTCAGTGTGAAAACATACCGCACATGAGCCATATGTCAAAATAGTGTTATTATCCTTTAAGAATGTTAATCACACTGGTCTGAGCGGTGGCCATTTCTGCCTCCAGGGTCTGTTTCCTCAGCAAGTGGAGCAGTTTATGAGCGAGGTTAAGATGTCAGTCTGAACCCTGGTTAAAGACGACGCTGCTTTAACTGTCCCCCAGCCTGACCTCCAGCACAGGAGGGAAGAATGCGATGTCTTGACGCTAAGTGTGTGCCCCCAGCTCTCCCTTCCCTCTGACCCCCTCCGCCCAACAGCAGCAGCCCCCGGGCTTCTTGTGTCAGCCACTGTGTCCCCAGCAACCTCCTCACAGTTTGCAAATATGTCCTTGATATGGCTGGCATGTCGTACGCAGATGTCCCAGTGGCGGGAGATAAATTTGACAGCAAGGAGATGTCAGGCCGGCGACAGCTGTGGGCTACAATTTCACCAGATGTCCGCCGTTGCTAACCTTCAGTAGACATGAGCTGGCCACCCCCTGGACGTACTTTACATGCACAGTAAATATTTTCTCAACACGGAGCTCATAGGAGGCGCAAACCAGAATTCGTTTGTCACGGCTCACATGGCTGCAGCCTTCAGGGGTCTGATTTATAAGATCTGGAGGCACGTACTGATGAGATGCAGCCTGTGTTCTACCTAAAGAGAATCACAGCTGGAGCCGAGCAGCAGAAATATAACTGTGTGCCTACGTGCTGATGCCCTGACCTACTGAGAAATGGGACACTACTTGACTATACCCCTTTATAATTAGGTTATAAACACTTAATAAATCATGCATAAGCTGTTATAACATATATTATATTATATTATATTATATTATATTATATTATGGTGCTGTTTCTTGTATACAGCTCATTTTAAATAAAAATACAAATAAATTAGATAAAAAAGGCAACAGTGACCTGTTGTATGCCAAGTGGTGAGTGCATGGGCTTACTATTTTATCACAATTATCTCCTCAGATCTCATTGCTCATTAAGCTTACTGTGTCCTCTCCATCAGCTGTATTTATACCTGTCAGCTTCATCATATATTTGTTAATATGGTATTAGCACAGGTTTGCCATGGGTCCTTAAAAAGCATCAAATCCAGTAATCTGAATTTTAGGTTTGAAAAATATTTCAAATATTATTTTGAAGGGTCCCTAAAAGTTGATTGGAGTTTTAAGTCAACATTACTTTTATAAAGCATTAACGTAATGTCTTGCTTTTAAATGTGTTTTTTGGGGAAAAATTAATTTCATCTTGCTGTGACAAAATGACAAAACAAAACAAACATGGAACCAATGGATGTAAATGCAAATTAAACAAATGAAACCCTCAAAGTAAAGTACTTTATAACTGTAAGATTTCTGCAGGGGAAGTTCCCAGACTGGACAGACAAAAGGTCATCGCATCAGATGTGAGATATTTTGGTTCAGTGTTGTGTTTTTAGCCTCATGAACTGAGCTAATGTTAATTCAGTGGGAAAGATCGTCAAGCCAAACCTTGCTTTAAAAAAATCTGTAAATTAAGACCGACTTGTAAAAAAAAAAAAAAAATCAAACTTAACACAGGACCAGAAATAAATCAGAAAAGATACTGCAAAAGCTTTGGGTCCATTCTTTAATTCAGTATAATATTAACAAAACAATGCAGAATGGAATTTCTATTGGATTTCATAATTAGCTCTATTAGCTGCCAACATTAATGTTCGTCAGTTCATGTAGCAAGTTAACTCGTGACTTGTTTTAGCTCTTAACGTCACTGGTTAATTCTGTACTGAACTGAGATGAACATTTTACATAAACACTTTTGTAGTTGTGAAAAAGGTCTTAAATTGCATTCATTAGAGTCTTAAATAGTCTTAAATTTAAAATGCAGAAACCATAACCACTCATATCAGCATATCTTAATAGTCAAAAAAGTTTAATTTGGTATCAAATTAACGTATGAAATTACCAGATTCATACACTGAGGCTTTGGCAATATTGTGCACCTTGTTCAGCATGTTATCATGTTTCCTCATTATTATCACAGGCGATGATATGACACGTGTCATTAATTAATAGTGATGAGTTTTATACTTTGGCAAAAGCAGTGATTAATATTAGTAACTCATAAGTAAGCAGTAAGCATGTTATAACTTGTTTATAACTGTTTGTTTATTAGGATCCCCATCAGCTAATGTCGTGTTGTTAGACAGTCCTCCTGGGGGCAAACGCAAACATCAAAAAATTACAGAAAATATATACATCATGTCCACATTACTTACAGAGGTCATTATCAAATCATTCGACACTACAAACATAAAACAATATTTGTTAATGAATTAATGACGTAAAGCTAGAATATGTAAGATTTATATCACATATTTCCATATTATAATGTTTAAAAACGCAAGACATACATTATATATTTTGTTGAGTTGTGTACTTACATTATGCCAAATGTTTCCAACAATGGTCAAACACAGAATTCTGTCATTTATTCAGTGTAACAGCGCATTTTCTACCAGCTGTTGCTAACTAGTTACAATAACTACCAGGGAAACGCAGGATATGTCCACATTCGTCTGAATAGGTCAGAGAGTGAAGAGGGAAGTCTGTGAACGTGACTGCATTTAAAAAATAATTTAACTTTCATTTTTACCATATCCATGAACATGGTTTCTAATTTCTGAGTAATGCCAGAAAGATTTTGGTTGCTTAACAGTGAATATAACAACTCCAATGACCCCACGCAACTTCATAATTTATTTTAAAAAAAGCTACATATTGTGTGTTTAAGTGTGTCTTTGTGAAATAGGCTCTGGTATTTATTTTCATGATGTGATTTAGTCGAGTTCCGTCCTGTAACAGTTCTATAAATGACAGCAGATTTGAAGAGGTGAGGTCTGCTTCTGATGTGCACTACTTGATCAGAAAAAATACTGTGGTTTCTTGTCTTTTAAGACATTCCTGCGGAAAATTAGAAGGCTGCATTGTAATCTTTTATTCATTAATGATTTATTTTTTGTTGTTGTTGTTGTTGTTTGTAGTTTTTTCTAATGTTCTCTTCTATTATTTCTTTACTTGTTTCATTTTTTATTCTTTTCTTTTCATATGGCCTATCTGTTGAGACCCGTGCTATAAAATAGGGACTTGAGGTTCTGAATCTAAATATTAAAACTCAAAATTGTAATCAGTAATTGTAATTGCATTTTGATTTGCTTCAATGCATAACTGGGGGGACGCCCATGATAAGCCTTGTAGGTTTTGTTTATGTTTAATATGCGTTAAATAACATAAAATCAAAAGTGTTTACAACCTAATCAATAACCTAATTATGATAATAATCATTTGTAATAGTGGTCTTATTGCAAAAGGGTACAAAAAAAGGATTTATTTTAAGAACACAGATTTTTTTTTTTTTTTTTCCCGTCCTTTGTTCCCAAACCTGCTGGTGGCACTGTGACGCCTTCCTGTTGGTCAGACAGCGCTGACGGCTGTGATGTCTGTGTGTGGACACAGTTTACATTCCAGCAGTGTTCAGTCTGCCATGAGACTCGAGGTGCCACTAACATGGCTGTGGCATTTCCTGTTGTGCCACAGTGTACACACTCCTGACTCTGGCACAGAGTTGCAGATTGGTCACAGACGCACCCCGGCCGGTTCAATGTGATTTGAACCGAGCCCGAAATGACTTGAGATACATTTCTGTGCTTCCTGGCATTGCTGAAATCTATTCAAGCCCTTTAAAAATTGTTTTGATAAGTGGGATAGTGTGGTGTTTTGAAAGGCCTCACATGGTGAAAGATAAGCTTCTTTTCTTTGTGCGATGACTCTCTGTGACTAATACTGACAGGGGCAGAAGAGGTGTGATGACGCCTGTGTGTGTGTGTGTCCGTCAGTCTGTGTGTGTGCGTGTGTGTGCGTGTGTGCGTGTGTGTGTGTGTGTGTGTGTGTGTGTGGCATTCTATAGCAATGCCTTCACAGAATCACCTTACAGGAAGTTTGGCACTTGAACCATTCGTCCGAGTTCACCCCACGGTTGATCTCTTTCCCATCCTTTGCTAGGGGTGCAGTCCACCTGAGGGTGTTGGAGCCTGTGTGTATGTGTGTGTGTGTGTGTGTGTGTGTGTGTTGCAACTAAGTACTTGGCTGTGTCAGGATGGGGTGGGGCTGAAAGGGAGCAATTTGGCGGCTGTAGATTACCTGGAAAAGCTGACTGATGACATATTCATCACATTTTCCACTCTTTTTTTCCCAAACAAAGCCAACGGAACACTGGATGCTAAAAGCCAACAATGCGTATCGCATAGCACCCAAAATGGCACTGAACAAGCAGTTCAGTCAAACTCACTATCAGCTCGACGTGTTTGCTTTCGCAGTGAAAGTTTAGAGATTTGTCATCGGGTGGGATTTTCTCAGACCCGGGCTGAGCGAGAGCGGCACGACTCCCGAGATCTTTTGGGATCACTTAACTTAGCTGCGTACGAGCGCCTGTCAGGATTACACATATTTCGAATGGTTTAGTTATGGAGAAGTAACATGCTGTACTGTAGGAGCTGAGTGAGGAGAGGCTGAGCGCAGGAGCCGAATGGGATCCGCAGGCCCCTGAGGCTCAACAAACCTGTCCTGCAACCTTCTCAGCCAGCCTGCTGCAGAACAGATTTGTTTTTCAGACCTGTTATTTTCCTGCTTGGTTAATACTGACTTCTTGTGTTACAAAGCAAAAGCTAACACATAAGGCAACAACAGTTTATTGCACGTTGGCATGGCAACACTTTTCAGACTTAATGTTCCTTGGTAATCTGATAAACCTTTATTTATCAAGCTTTTTGTGATTTTGTGTGTGTTGGATTGTTATTACTCTGAGCAATGTGTGAATATGTGGTTAATGTGATTACTCAAGAGATTAACCTTTTCCCTGGAATTACAACAGGCAACTTGACTCTCATCTCCGTTCTCTTGTCCACCTTCCCCTAATCTTGTTTTGCCCCAGGTACTAAGTACTAAGGTTGAGATTTGTTGGTGATATATAACCCCAATTCCCCCCAAAAATTAGATGTTGTGTAAAACATAAATAAAAATAGAATGCAATGATTTGCAAATAGTTTCCAACATTTCAAACTGTTTTTGGAAATCATGAATACTGTGTCCTCCGGGCAAAAGAGGAAAACAACCATCCAGATTGTGACCAGCGCTAACTTCAAAAGCCAGCATCTATGATGGTATGGGGGTGTGTTAGTGCCCATGGCAAGGCTAACTCATATCTGTGAAGGCCCCTTTAATGCTGAAAGGCACATACAGGTTTTGGAGCAACATACGCTGCCATTCAGACGTCGTCTTTTTCAGAGACGTCCCTGCTTCTTCAGCACGAAAATTCCAAGACACATTCTGCATGTCTTACAAGAGTTTGGGTACTAGACTTGCTTTCCTGCAGTACAGACTTGTCTCCCACTGGACACTTGTGGTGCATTATGAAGCGCTAAACACAACATCAGTGACCGCAGACTGTTGAGCACCTTAAGTCGTATATCAAGCAAGAATGGTAAACAATTTTCACTTTCAAAACTTCAACAGTTAGCGTCCTCAGTACCCAAATGCTTACTGAGTGTTAAAAGAAAAGGTGATGTATCACAGTGGTGATGTCCCAACTTTTTTGGAACAAGTTGCAGGCATCAAGTTCAGAATAAGTGTATATTTACAGAAAACAATAAAGTTAATTAGTTTGAATATTAAATACCTTGTCTTTGTATTGTATTTAAGTTCATATACGTTGAAAAGTTTTTGCATGTAGTTGCATTGTTTTTATTGAAGTTTTAACGTCCCAACTTGGGGTTGAACAATATAATGGTTGCTGTATACGTGTGTCATACAGGCTCTAATATGTACTCAAAAGAGGTATGAAAGTAAGGAGTAGCACTCTGAAGGACAGAAGACAGAGAAATGACAGAAGAACCGTGGTCAAGTTTCCATCTCTAGTCAGTTTTGTCTTCGTCTGTCGTGTGTGATATGATACACCAGGGAATGGCCTTTTCTATGCGTTATTGTCCCTTTCATTTAGGCTGAAATTGATCTTGATGCTGGGAAGTTGGTGCACAGTCATGCAAAATAAAAACTCTCATGCCTGCAGGCCTATGCAAAATATGAACCTAGAGCCAGCTGGTGATTAGGTTAGCTTAGGTTAGCAGGGGGAAACAGCTACAGTAGCCTTGCTCTGTCCAGTAAAAAAAAAACAATCCTCACTAATTGACATGTTTTATCTGGTTGTATCCATAGTAAAACTAAAAGTGTAAAAAGTAATATAACAAATTATGGTTTGGCCTGGTGTAATTGCTCATTTAGGGAGCTTTAAAGGTGCTGGTAGACACATTTTGTACATTTAGACAGAGCCAAGCGAGTCTCTGTGCTAAACTAACTGGCTGCTGGAAGGGTCATTCCTATGTTCTAAGGGTTCTATATTCCTGTGTAGAACATAATGGGTTAATGTTAGGGGTTAAGCATAGAACAAAGGTCCCTGGAAACATAGATGCTCTCCTGCTGGCTCTAGCTTCATGTTTATTGTACAGACATGAAGGCACTGATCTTCTCATCTAGCTTTCAGGAAGAAAGCAATGTCAAACCATTCTTTAAAAGAGTCAGAATTAAATGTATCCTCAACAACATTTCATCACGTGGATTATAAGATTAGTAAACTTCTCTAGTTACAGTAAGTTAAATTAGATATGAAGCTACATATGATACCGCCATGTAGCAAAAATAGGAATGATGGCAACGTGCAGAAATATTTTTCTTAACTCAAGAGAGTAGTGATGTTTGTGAGCTGAAAGGGTTAATAACCATTTGAAGGTGCTTGAACTCAGTGTCACTGCTGAGCCAGGTGTCAGTCAGACACGCTGCCAAGTGACTCAGACTCTACTTTGGTTATGTGATGTGAAGCTAGAGGTTGACACTGACACCGCCGGTTATGAACTATGAACTATCAGGTGCGGAGGTCCGTTCTCCTCGATCAGCATCTGTATCCTGAAAACACTGCATCACCTGCTGTGCAGGCCATTTGGCAGCGGGGAGAGACATCTTGTACAGCTATAAGTAAGAGTAAGACGAGAAGAGCGGAACTGGCCTTCGGCGCGTTGCCATGTCTGTTTCAGCCATGCCATAGCACCTCAACAGATGCACAATCACAAAACCTTCTCACTAACAGAGATTGACATGCATAGATGTGACGTTATCCTGCTGGAACCTGGTCTACCTGACACTGCAAACATTCCCGTCCCACCGCCTCCTGTTCCCCTGGATCGGCTTTCGTATGTGGTCATAGCAATGTAAATTCTCTAAGCCTATCAATTAGTGAAAAGGATTACACAGGTCTTCACTTGAGCTAACGTCACCTCCTGTACATGACGATAAAAAAGTGACAAAACTAATAAAATCAAGGTCATTGTTCAATGTTGAGTCCTGTCGTCCTGTTTTATTGACAGTGACTCATGATTGGAGTGAAATCGACACCAATAAAAGTAAGCCTTTATCCTACTCACTGTAAAAATAAACTATTTGTTTTAACTTCCAAAAGTTAGTGTTTGGGCTGCCTTAAAATTTTAAAGCTACTACGAATACTTTTTTTTAACTGATTATGGAATAGTATCAGTTTAATACTGATGCCTCTGTGTGACCTACATAAGCAAACAAGACCATCCACGAGAAGATTGTTTATTGTTATTTTTAATGTCTGCCAACAGGTTGTATTCTCCTTTAAATCAGATGAAACAAGCCTGTGTTTACATTTGCCCAGGCAGAGTTACAGTGTTACAGTGCTAGTTTAAAAAAAAAGCTGGATGTGTATTTAGATAAATGTATTTTTAACATTATATTTTGTGGTTATGGAAGTGGAAACGGTACCGCTTTTGTCCACAGGGGCCTCCAAAATCAAAATAGAAAAGTTACCTGTAGTAGCTTTAAGTTGTTTGAATTTAAAAAGACAAGGTGAGTTAATTTTGTAAGTCGTTTGTACTTAAACGTGCACACTTCAAACAAATTTGATTTCCTTTTACGTCATACATTTTCTCAGTTTGTAAAGTCAGTTCTTCATTCCACACAAAGAAATTAACAGCTTCAGTCGCTTATGATGGATCTACTTCGTTCCTGCATTAAAACTGCGGTTAACTTAATTATATTTATTAGAATCTAAGTGTTTGTAAGTGTACTCAAGACAAACAGTTTTCATCATTTATGTGCGTTCAAACTATGAAAAAAGTGTATGTCAGGAGGCAATGCATGCTGGGAAGTCTGCTAATATGCTGATTTTGTTCCTTCAGAAACTTAATTTAACGAGTTGAGTCTGTACAGTACATTCATTCAACTCATTATTTCATGTCAACAGACTTCAAGTTAGAAGAACTCATGTCTATGAGTTCTGAAGTTGAATTAACTTAATTAACTTGAATAAATAAAACGTGTATATTTACGTTAAGCTGATGAGAAAAGATAAGGTGTTTTCACTAAATCCTTGTATGATTTTTACAGTGCAAACCCAGAACCATAAGCTCTCTCATGAATTGAGGCTTATGTGAATACAAGATTTGTTTTCTTCTCTATAAAAGAGAAAATGACGATGTCCCAGTTTTGTGGTATTTAGGGATTTTTTTTTGTTCTGGCGTCATGATGCACAGCATGTCAGACGTGTAATTGTTTGATGGCTTTGGTATGTTAGCGATGAACTATATCCATCTACTCATCAGAGACTCTAAGAAATGCCTCTGAAAGATCCACTTTCATTCAAGCATCCCAGAACATCGACAGCGTGTTTTATTTTTAAAGTGTATCCAGTGACAAAGGACACTTCAACCCCTCGCTTAGATTACATGTGGACGAGTGTAAGCTCATGGATGGGGGGTAATGTGTCTTTGAGCCGCCCCCAGGCATCATCGTGTCCTACGCATACATGCTTTTTAATGGGTTGAGGGGCAGACCAATCACACATGTCAACCTGTTGCCATGAGACCGGCGGTGTGGTTGCTAAACACCGGTCCACAACTTTTACATCATGGACTATATTTCTGACAGTTAGAATATGAAAGATTGTATTACCTCACAGAAGTGCTGAAGCAGGTCCCGGAGAACACCTGCTCTTTCAGTGTAAAATATCATCACCCTGGCTTC
This sequence comes from Lutjanus campechanus, assembly GCA_027495735.1. NCBI lineage: Eukaryota > Metazoa > Chordata > Actinopteri > Lutjaniformes > Lutjanidae > Lutjanus > Lutjanus campechanus. The sequence continues at coordinate 44,636 of JAJHUR010000097.1, forward strand.
TGAGTCCGGACAATTTCCTCATTTAACGCCAGCGCTCGATTGAGAGGATGATCACCATCTAATCCCAATAAAACGCCTGCCTAGAAATGATCAGCAGGCCGGAGGAACATGTTTAGTGGCAGTGAGCATTTTAAGTTAACCATCATGTAATTTATCTCCTGTGATGATGGCTCAGTTACACTCTTGGAAATAAGGGTTCCAAAACGGTTCTTGCTGAGGGGCTAAGGTTCTACCCAGAACCATTTGCTTCTGAAAAACCTGCTTTTTGAAGAAAGGGTTTGTCAAGGGGTCTGTGTAAGACTGAGGTTTCCAATAAGAACCCTTTTCATCTAAACCCTTTTTGAAAGAAAAGGGTATTTGAGAATTCCCTGAAGAACTCTTTTGTCAAGAGTTTGTCAAGGGTTCTTAGTAGAACTCCTAGGTTAGGCTCTAGATAAATCCCTATAGGAATATAAAAGGTTCTTGGTAGAACCCTCTGCACAAGTTCTTCAGGCACCATTAGAAGTTGGAAAGGTTCTGGGTAGAACCCCTAGAGAGAGTTCTGGGGGAAGCATTACACCATAGAAGGGTTCTCTGTAGAACCTCTCATTGGGGGTTGGTTCTTGAACCAGTCCCGTCCAAGATTCTTGGGACTTTGGTGCTATCTAGTGAACCAGCCGGTGTTCCAACCAGTTTTGAGCAGAACCGTCGTAATCGGGGACATCATCAACAGAGGGCGTTGCACAATGCAGAACAACCTGTAGAATCTGACACACCCATCAAGTTCTTATCAGGTATTTATTTTTGGTGCAAATGCTCCAAACCGTTTCAAAATTAGGTGCTTGAAGCGGAACAAGGCCGGTTTCATGTTGGTGGAAACGGACTATGAAAGGGCTCCCAGCGGAATCTTTATAAAATGGTCCACTTGGAACCTGAAAACTGAAGAACCCTTTGTGGTTCTAACTAGCACCTTTATTTCTAAGAGTGTAGTTTGCTAATGAGTGAGATTAATCAGTAAGCTGAGGCACCTGCACTTTTCAGTGTATTTGGACCACTTATCACATTAGGGAATCGTAGATGTAATTATGTGGTAGCCCATGTCTAAATTCATTTTTCCATTGTGAGTGTGACATTATACTACGCTATGCTAACACCACACTATGAGTGATGTTGACTAACATCAAAAGACAGCAAAGACAGGTTTAGTGTTGGATTAGCAGTGATTGATGGTTCGTGGTTCACTGGTTGTCTGTTTCTCAGATCTGGGACTGCTCGGTGGAGAGCTTTGATTGTGTTTACCAGAAGTGCTCCGCTTCTAGGACGCGATGGGAATCTGTGCCCTTGGGAAGAGAAAACAAAACGATCCAGAAGTACTCGTTTGAACCGGAGCCGGTTCATGTTTTTGTTTAGTCTCCACTCCCTTGCGGCCTGCTGGTTAACCGAATCTATAAACTATATTGTTGTTCTCTGGCAAAGCATGCTTTAAGACACATTAATAAATCAGCAGTTCCAGTTTACGAGAGCAAATAGTGACAATGGGCCTCATGCAAGAACCACTC
>JAJHUR010000107.1:0-15576 GCA_027495735.1 Lutjanus campechanus
TTTTTTTTTTTTTTTTTTTTGACACAGGTATCTCTGCTTCTACTTGAGTACAGAATGTGTGTACTTTTGCCACCTCTGATATGTGCAAATCAGCATACACAGGTTCATATGCTCTACTTTCATGTCAGTGTGTGTGTGTGCTTTATCCATGTGTGTCTGCATGAACAGTGCATGTGTGCGCAGAATTGATTTGATACAAAGATGTTATCAAAGTGAAGCAGCATCTGATGTGGGCAAGCGTGCACACGCTCGCCTACGTGTATCATTACCACACGCTTTTCTCAAATCTTTATTTACAGTCTGAGTACGGAACAGCAGGATGGCTTCACCCTCCGCCGTGTACGTGTGGGAGAACTGTACGTGCTCTTCCCCCCCACCCCAGACATAAGTAGGCCAACAGAGAGTGTACGACGGCGCAGGAATGCGTGGCATGGGTCCAACCCATTCCAGCCGAGCCTGCTCTAAATCCTACTAGATCTGGTCCGAATGCAGGCGGAGGGGTTGTGGCACATATCTCACCCCCACCACCACCACACCCGAACAGCTGCACTGGGGGTGGTGGAGTGTGTGTGGGTGTAATCCTCAACCCTCTACTGACTGATGCATTGTCGATATCTCTCTTTTTCGAGTTGTGTTGAGAAATGGAAGAAACATCAAGGCCGGGCTGCACCAACAAGGATTCCTTCTTAACCCCAGTTAACTCATGGTTTAAATGATGTCACACCGAACTTTGAAATAAGCTTAAAAAAGGTTTTACACTAAACCTAGATTAGATTTAATTCTGTTGGACCATAACTTTAAACTCCAGTGATTCACTGTTAACTTTAAACATACACTCAAGAAACTTTTAAAATGGCCACCATTCTTTAGATGGATCGAGCCAAATAATCAAGTTCCTGGAAGAAAGTTAATCCACAGACTCAACCCAACTCAGTTTTATTGTGTCTCTATCTTTATTTTTCTCTAATTGATCCATTATAACCAGTCCAGGCAGTCTTTTTTTCCTTACTGTGCTAACTAATCGTTTCATCTTCCTCACTGTGCTGTTAATCTTCTATTATTTGGCCATATTGCTCCATTAATTCGGCAGAGAGGTTTTTCTCAAAGGAGGAGACATTAGAGCCTCTTCGAGCCATCATGAGTATGCTAACTAACCTTTTAGGTAGCTAGCAACCAATGCCATTTTGTTAAATTTGCAGTTAGCTAACAAACAATGTAATACTTTGTGAGCTTTTTAGCCAGCTAGCAAACAATCTGTTTTGTTGCTGTGACCCAGCCTAAATGGCAAGACAGGGAAAGTACCACTTAATGTGCAAAATATTACAAAAATCCTTCTAATATTGAGCCGCAGCTCCGTATATCAAATGCTGAGTCCTTTTTCATTTCTCCTTCTCTGTCTCTGCATCTCCCCCTCTGTGATATAATTTTAATAAGTGAAATCAATAAGGGATAATGGATCCACCTCACCAGTGCACATCAGTAAGAAGAGTGGGTGTCTACAATGTCTCCCACTGTTAAAATGAATAAAGATGAAAGTCCCTTCCCTGTGGCTTCTTTACTATCTCCTTTTTATCACATTATTTCCCACACTGTCTGTCTTTTTCTATCTTGCGGGCTCTGATTTGCAGCCAGTGTCCTCCAGCTGCTCCATCTGTCTCCAGGTGCCTCTGGAAAGCTCCATAACTCTGAACTGGCAATGCCGCAAATGGTTTACGATCATTGCTGAAGCTCCAAAATAGCAGGAGGAGATGATAATGGACTGTATACAGCAACATGAAATATACTTCCTTCTATCTGCATCCCATGACACACTTAAACCCTCCCACTATTAACCCACTCTCTGTCTTCGTCTCCACACTGTCCCATATATAACTGTAGGATAACCCAGAGTTTTATCCTCCATACAGGCAATTTCACACATGCAGGCTGCATGGGACTGAATCCCACCCCACTTCTGGCTTAGCTTCTGTTCCACTGGCTCTCATTGCTCAGTGTAATTTCTCATACCTCTCATCATTCTTTCAGAAAAGCTGAAGCACAATGCTGGGGTAACATCCATCCATATTCTAAGCTGCATGGGTCTCTACCACTACCGAGTTCTATTTGAGCACTTTATTATTTTAACAAGAATAAAGGCTGATTATTTTTATATATTATATATCTGGTTTTGACAGCCTGTCTGTGGCTATGACCAGAGAAGAGTTCAGTGCATAAATGCAATTTTTTTTATTTGGTTAACCCATTAAAAATTGGTGATTTCCAGTAGACAAGTTCGTCTTTCTGGTTTTTTTTTCCTGTCTAGTTCAATGTCACAAACACCCTGGGTTAGTAACAGTGGAAAGCAGCACAAAAGTATCTTTTATTCCAGTCTCACTTTCAAACTCAACAAATGATGGAACAATATTCGAAGGCTGCTTGAAAGGAGACGGATGGAATTTGTGGCCGAGATGACAAAGAGTCGCAGAAGTAACCGACAGAGGCGACAAGCCTTCACTGCGTCTGCCGGAAAGGGGGCGAAAATTAGGAGATTGAGGGCACCATTTTTCCATCACTGCTGTTCGGAGCTGGAGCTGATAAATGCCTGTGACTACTGCACAAATTTGACCCATTGTACTCTTTCTCACTGAGAAGTAAAGCCAGATGTTACAGGGGTTTTTGTCCAATGTAAAGGGGGGTTTACAGTCCACAGTGAGGAAATGGTACATTTCTAGGTCTAGCTGCACTCCAAGATTGACAGGAAGTCAGTTAAATTGGCTAACCCTGATACTTACCCTAACTCTACACAATCTCACTCCTTGGCTGGAGCCTCTCTAGGTTTATAGAGATGGAGCTGGACAAGGTAGAAGATGGCTTTGCAGCAAGCACGACTTGGAGAACCGAGCCCGTTGCAGATGACTCAACCCTGCAAAGTTTTTGCCAAAGATAGCTTTCTCTGCGGGTGATTAATGTTCTTTACATTTCACAAGTAGGGACAGGACAATAGTCCAAAAGAAAACAGCAATAACCAGCAAAAAGTCTATAGACCGACAAGGCTAACAGGGGAGCTAACTGCGCTTTCTGCCCAACTGCCCTACTTCTCAGCTGTTTGGATGTATCAGATTAACTTGCCCTGAAATCTGCTGATTATGGAACCCATTCAGTGGTAATGTATCATCATGAGTGAGGTTTAATGAAAGAGAGAAGAAATGTTTAATGTTTACAGGATAGTGAAGCAGAAGTTAGCTTAGCTAAGGAGGCAGCATCAGTATCCATCGTTAGCCAACAGACCAAGGGTCAATTGGTCATTTGTGAATCATATGGCTAATGAACTTAGCTAAATCCAATACAAAGGTTAGTTAGCATTTAGCCCGTTAGCTATTTGTATACCAGGCAGACAGGACAACTCTCTGTGCCGTATCTTGTGGTGAGCCCAGAACAAATTTCTTATCATTTGAAGGCCCCGTTAGGCTCATCTATGTTGAAAAAAAAGTGGCTAGCTAGCTAGCTAGTCTACATCAGTCATTAGCTAGCTAGTGACATTCTTTCCCTAACCCCAACCATATGTTTCTTGTCCCTGGACCTACCCAGATCTTAACCTAACTAGATCTTAAGTTTTGCAAATCAAGGTTTCCCTTTTAGGCACGACCCTGATAGCTAACTTTAGCAAAAACAGTCCTCACAACCTAGCATATCTACATCAATCATGATCGAGCTAATTAGCTAGCATTTTGCTATCATTAGTTGTGTTAAGATGTCACTATATTTATAGGTCCCCATCCGGCAAACATCTTCAAAATAAAGTTTTCTTTACAACATAGGATATCTAACTACAGGAAAACAGGAAAGCAGCAAGTTGACCAATGTTCTACCAAGCTCGCTCAACTGGTATTTGACCACAGAGCCAAAAGGGGTTGGGACTTACTAAGGGTCAATTAGTGTCATTGGTAACACCTGTGTTTATCCTACAATTCCATGGCTGCTGTGAAAACAGTCTGTGGTGAAGATAAGATCATGCCTGATAAATCACCCTCAGCAATAACGGGAGAAGGATCATCCTGATTGGCTAATGAAGTGCATGCAAACTTGAGTTTGCAGAGCCAAGTGCAGGGCTCCACCTGCTCTCATAGTATCGGGGTACCATACATAAACTTTATTATTTATCCAATTGTGGGTTGTCTACCTTTCATGGTGTTATATGAGTAATGAGTAACATATTAGTCCCATAGGGAAATTAGTCTGCTACAGTTACTCATTAAGCTGCCCGTCTTATGTAGGTCACAGTTGTTTTTGCACGTTAAATGTTTTGCTGTGGCTTTATCATCCATATCTCACCACCACAGGATTCAGAACATCACCCAGAGACACAAACACACACAGTGTGCACCAATTAAACTCAGTAATGTTGGGAATAAATAAATTAGTTTAGGATGTGTAGTTGTTATATCATTTCTGTTTATAATTCAAGTCACATGCTGGTAAAGAGGTGGCTGATGTTATTTGATAAAAAATAAAATAAAAAACTGATAACATCTTATCAGTGTCAGTGTGTTCTTGTGTGAACTGTTGATAAGAAATACATGATTATAGTACAAGTGTTTTGCAGAGGTGGCAAAAGTACACACATTCTGTACTCAAGTAGAAGTACAGGTACTTGTGTTACAAAAAAATACTAAATTCAACTTCTTTACTCAAGTTAAAGTGAAAAAGTACAGGCTCTGAAATGTACTCAAAGTATAAAATTAAAAAAGTAGCCCTCTGGAGGACATTTCTACCAACTGTCTCTGTTCTTGTTACATCTTTTACATAGTTTTTAATGTTTCGTCTTTTCCCTCTTGTTAGTTTTCATCTTATGTGATGTTTGTGATGTTTTTCATCTTGTTACATCTTTTTTTGTCTTGTGTCTTTTACATTGTTTTATGTCTTGTTATGTCTTTTTCATCTTGCTACGTCTATTATGTTGTTTCTTCTCTTATTATGACTTTTTCCATCTTGTCGCGTCATTTTTCGCCTTATGTCGTTTTTCATCTAGTTACATCTTTTTCATCTTGTTACCATCTTTGAAGTCTTGTTACTGTCCTCTTTCATCTTTTGCGCTGTTTTTCGTCTTATGTCCTTTCTGTCTTGTTGCATCTGTCATGCTTGATATGCACTGATGGATGCATGAATTAATTGTTTTTTCTGTTACCGTCCCATCCATTTAGGTTGATATTTGTGTTCAAATGTAGGGAGTAAAAGTAAAAAGCTGTCAGAAAAATAAATACTCAAGTGAAGTACAGATGCCTGAAACTCTAACAGAGTATGTTTACTTAGTTAATTCCCACCTCTGGTGTTTTGGCTAAAAGGCCTCCACATGAGCTGAGACATGTTTTTCAACTATCTCCTAGTTGTGGCAGAGCTTCAAGGCCAAATGTGTGTGTGTGTATAGTACGTGCCTTTGTGCATGCTAATGTAGATTTGTGCGTAATTAAATTTTGTTCCGTTTTTCACTCGGGCACAGTGTGTTCTGTACAGTTTACGCCTGTGTGTTTGTGCTAACACATGGATGCTGCTGACTGTTACGTCTTGTGGGTGTTTTGAAGCCATTTGACAAAGTGTTTGTGTGTGTGTGTTTTTTTTCACACAGCTGTGTTCATAGAGGTGGAGAAGAACAGGCACAGATCTTCCTGTCAGCTGGTTTCTTTTTTGCACTCGCAGTAAAGTTCCCCTCAGTTCTCAATCAACTCTTTCTTTTGAATATTTCTTCTTTTCCACACACTCATATTTTTATCCCTCTTGTGTTCCACATTTCCCCTCAGTTTCTCGATCTCCCAATTTATCTCTGCGTCTAATCTCCAACTCAATCTAATTCCTCATCTCATCCTTCCCGATTCCCTTTGCTAAACCAACCTTTATCTCCTCATTGTACCTCACCATCTCTTGCCTCTTACTAGCAAATTACCATCAGCACAAACAGGAAACAGCTGAGGCGCTGTGCTCTCGTCTTTATCCTGTCAGTTTCTCAGAAAGCTAAACCAAACCACCAGAAACCGAGCCAACATCTCCACCAACTGTACAGAGCAACGAGTCAGGCACAGCAGGCTGATCATGTGGTTCGAGGTTAGCCGGCTGCGTCGTGTTTACAAGCAGCCGGGGCTTTAAATGAACACGTGCTTCAGGGTAAACGACAAAAAAAAAAACGGCTCTTTGTTTTGTCTGTTGCTGCACAAGCTGCAGAGATGTGAAACACTCTTCAAACGATTAAGCTGAAACCCTGATCATTTTCCTGATAAATCTGAATTACAGTCTTCAAAAATTGAGCTCACACATTCTTTACTCAAGTAGAAGTACAAATACTTGTGTAAAAAAACTCTGAAAATACTCTGAAATATACTTGCATTCAAAAGTAAAAAGTATTGCGCTGAAAGATGTTTCTATCAGCTGTTTCTGTGCAAAGCTAACTGAACCTCACATCATATTAATATAATGGCAGGTGCTATTTGCACCCAGGGTGGAACAACCAATGTGGCTATTTATGTAAATAGCCTAGCATGGTAGAGACAAGCAGCCAGCTGTCCATAGCAAAAAATACTATTTGCAGCCAGGGTATAAATAGCCAGTGGGGCTATATACACACACATGGCATAGATCAACCATGGTCTTCTCCTAAACCTAACCAGGTACGTATGTTGCCAAACCTAACCAAGTGGCTTTGTTGCCTAAACCTATGCAAACTGCTACTAAAGACAGAAAATAATAATTAAAAAACTGTAAATAATTAGTCAATTAAGTCTAAACATGTAGTTAACACTGATTTCTGTCTGGAGTCTTTTATTTGACCCATTCACCCACTGCAGCGTCTTGCTAACACTGAATTTGTCACCATGTATATCTAGACAAATAGCTGTTGGGTGCCTGTTCTCACTCGGATGCAAATAGACACTCCATAATATAATTTGAAGACCATTAAAGCATTCTTACTTAAAATAAAATTAAAAAGCAATATATTAAAAATAATGAACATTAAAGTTGCTCCAATGTGCCAATCAGTTTCAATGTCAGCAACAAAACTTGAGACGTTATGAATACAAGAACAGAGTTCAGGTCTGCTTAAGCTTTTTTTTCTTTTGTTATAAATTCCCTCATCTCTACATTTTTAGCAAGTTATCAAAGTTCTTTGAGTCTATGTGCTAAAAGCCTCTCACAGGTAACTGACAGATTCACGAGAGGTCTTTTCTACACATGTTGTGTATCCCTCTCTGTCTGTTTGGTCTTGTTGCAAAGAGTCCTGAAACACTGAGTGAAATGAGTTAACATGTAAGCACTTCTGGTTCCCTCATCTCAAAGTCAGTAGATTTTGTGAATGGGGTTTCTTGTTATTTTCCTGAAATAAGGTCTGTGGTTGACGCAAGCTTAAGAGACTTTTTTAAAAACGTTTTGTGTATCTTTAAAAAGCTGTTTGCTAAGGAGTAGCTAAACAAGACTACAGAGGCACAGACATTAAACATGATCACGTCGAACAAGCTGTAACCGTGGTTTAATTCATTTATAGCCAGACATGAACTTTTTACTGCGGGTGACTGCATTCATACTGTGAAAATCATTGCAGTGGTGAAGATCATCTTGCTGAACAAAATGTTGAAGTTTCATAAACTTTTGTTCGCCAGAGGGCTTATTTGGAGGCAGAGATACCTGCAAACTCTCGTTAAGTACAGCCATGAAGTAAATACTTAGCTACTTCTCACCTCTGATGGATCCACTCTGTGTAATGCAACAGCACCATGAAGTCAAACAGATTTTAAGTAAAGGATTTGAGGATGTGAACATTGTGTTTCAGTGCCCTTATGTCTCTTACTTTGGGATTTTCCCCCTCGTCAGATGAAATTGCCACTGATGGAAGTGACCTTCAATCCATGTGTGTTTGAATGAACTGTCTACACGCATGTAAAAGCAGCAGATTGATCGTGAGTGCCTGTACACTGAAGGTTCAAACTAAATAAATCTGTTCATGCATGAGTGTGTTTGAGCGTATGTGTGCATGTATACACACTTGCACCTCTGTGTGTGTGGCCGGACCTCCTGCAGAGGGCCTCTTGCTGAGCCCCAAGGCCAGGCTATATTTAGGTGGCTGGTTTTCTCTCTCTGTCTCTCCTTCTGAGTGGCTGAGAGAGTTGCCTACTGGTTGGGAGAGGCCGACCGCAGGAATATGTTGCCTCCGTGTCTGACCGCCGACTTTCAGATAACCATATGTGGGAGAATACAAACGGATGAAGACATCAGCGGTGGTTAGCGTGTTAGCTTATCATTAGGACGTAGAGCTTGTTGGTATCACTGCTGCTGGCTAAAATGTCATGTAGGACAGACTGCAAAACATAAACATAGTCTCAATTTGTTTCTTTAAAAGAGTTTTAATGTGGGAAGCGACACTGGTTTCAGATGTACTTTTTGCCACTGTAAATTCCCCTTTGAGAATTTGGGAGCCTTTTGGATAATTTTACGCTGCATTAATCCATATTTCTATCCAGGGAAGCATCACCGAATCTATTGCACTTCTCTTCAGGAGAAGTTTAGCATCTTTAAGCTAGGCTAATTGTTTTGATTTTATAGACTGCATTTTCGCTGTTTTGATGCTGTGCTCTCTAAAATGGTGTTTCCAACCGCAGCCATGTGGGGGTAAAAAACAAAGAACAAAAAAACCTCAAAAAACCCTAATGTAAGCTACCTGTTAAGCACACAGGAAACAGACAAAGTCAGTGGCTAGCTGGTAAACACAGTAGAGTATTAGGCTGCTAAGGTGCTGGATATTTATCTAAAGAGTTGGTGGAGAACAAAGCAGAGAGAAAATACTGGACATACCTTCGTCAGGATGCCAAAAACACGACTCAAAATTAATGCTAATATTGATGTGTGTGCTGGATGTGTATATGGCAACTGTTTGCTAACATGTTATCCGTAACAACTTAATATGGTGATAATACATCAATTGTGTTTACTGCTGGTTCTGCCACAAAAAAACAAGATAAAACAAAATAATAGTGCATGATACCTAAGATTTAAGTTATGAATTGTAGTTTCAATGAATTTGGTATGACTGATGTTTTTTTAAACACTTAATTACCTTGAGCATCAGTTGCTGTGGAGAAGAAGATGAAGATAAATCTGTGGTTATTTATCTATTTTTTGCCGTATTGAAAAGGTATTGCATTTTGTTCTGCAGCCTTCCACTATAAATCCCATGATGCTTTAGGTCAAGCATGTCTGTGTTTTACTTCCAGCCATAAACAAATGTGCCCAAGATGTGTGTTGATATTTCAGAATTAATTTACACCTTTCTATCATATCGCATAACACTATCAAATGATAACGTTTGCTAGGAAGTGGCTGAATGCTAATGTTAGCTGTGGTCTCGCGGTTGCTAATTGGGTTGTGAAATTGTTTGCTAGGAAGTGGCTGAATGCTAATGTTAGCTTTGGTCTCACGGTTGCTAATTGGGTTCTGAAATGTGTTATTTTAGTCTGAAATATGGCCCAACATTCCTCCAAATTTTCACTATCCATTGTCTTTTCAGTTGCTGTCCAATAAGGAAGTGGTGAAACGTCAGACTCTACATTTACAACTTGCAACCTGGAATACAGCAGCACATTTCAGCTTCCCAACCTGTGTTTTTCCAACATCATAGGAAAATGGCCACCATGTGAATATAATGAATTTGTATCCTTGAGTTTCTATCAAAGAACCACATATTTTCTAAAGCATTTGCTCATCTGCTGTACTGATGATTCAATCAAGAGCCTGGAAGTTCTCCAGTATTGTTTATGCAGAAAATGAACAGAACTTATATTTTACCTAAATGCCCAAAACAACTCTTCCAACTCTATTTTTTCCCTCCAATTTATTTTTTTTTCTTTCTTTCTCACTCAAACAAACACATAGGTAATGAAAACACAAGGGTGCCGTGCATACAAAGGCACAGTCTATCACATGATTCCCTCTGAGACCCCTCACCTTACCCCAATAAGGCCTGGTGCCAGACTCTGGAATGAATTCCTGTGCTGTCGGAGTGTGAGCTGACAGGTGACACCGCCAGCTTGGCGAAGGAAGGATAAAGATAGACAGAGGGCGAGGTGGTGGAGAGGGTACGAAGGAGTGGGAGGGGGAGGGAGGAGGGTGAAGAAGTGATATGAGAAGAATCTGGGCAAAAAAGAGAAGGCATAACTAGAGAGGAAGATAAGAGGCTGACTAATGAGATAATCTATTTTTGCATGAGGAAGGTTGCTGAAGATAGAGCGTGAAGAGATACAGATCAAATCACGCGCTCTTTCTTTACCTCTTTCTCTCAGTTGCCATAAAAAGACATCTTTACTCCACAGATGAGACAGTAGAAGACCTGACTGGTCAGCCCGGAGAAAGACGCACAGTACTGACAGATGTCCCACCATCCAGCTGCTGCTGCAGCTGTAAAACATTGCATTACATATTCAGAATTCAATTTGCAACATTAAGGCAGCATTTTTCACTCATCTAACAGATCACCTGACAGTCAACACAGTCTAGTCATTCAACATTTTTTTTCTGTTGATGGTGCTTGTCTCTGTGGAGCTTACACTATTTGTTTGTGTGGTCACTGGCCACCATAACACAACTATTTTCACAACTAAATCAGGGAAATAAACCATATAACATCCTGAGTAAAAGGTCCGGTCACACAGTGCCACAGAAGTGACATAGGGATGACTCACATGGCTAGTTGGTGACCTACTGTAGCTGGCAAGCAAGCTGCAAACATTCCTGAGCTTGTCAGTCATAACTGGTCTCTAAACGTCTTTCATCTTACTTGATTCTCAGGACTGTGTATCATTTGATTAAATAAAGACCCGATGAAGGGGGAAGAAGCTCTAAACCTAGGCTACATGCTAAATATTCATTAGCAGGCTTCTTGTCCCAGTTGCTAACGGGACAATTTGTTTACATGGTTTATCCATCAGACCAGCACATAAGGGTGCTTGGGAAGTACTGGAGATCACATAGACAAAAATGCAGTTTTAAGTTTGTGAGAATTCATGTTAAGATAAATAAACCTTTTTTTATGGACATATCCAAAGATTATTCGGTGACTTTGCTTGAATCGGATTATTCTCAATGTCTTAATATATTAATGTTAATCAGTCAGCTGTCTTTCTGATTCAAAGTGGATCAGTCAGCAAACACAGTGGCTTAATGTTGTCTGCAGATAACAAGAACTGTAAATAGACAACTGTTGATCTAAGTTAGGCTGAGATTTAGTCCGGGACGACAGTCTGACACTGCTGTAACATTATGACTGAACTCCAGCAGCCTCACACTCTAGCAAACGTTAGCAACCTCGACATTTTCCCGTCTCTATCATTATATGAAACCGTGTCTTTTCTCCCAGAGTGGGGGGCAGCAGTGCCGATTGCCAGTCTGATGTGTTCTAAAGCAGTGTTAGCCTAAATACAAGGGGTGTGGTGCGACACACAGCTAATCAGCTACAGTAACTTCTTCCATTTTGGACCCTCTGGGTCTCCATTCCCCCAAAGGTCAGACAGTATGTTATAGTTAGGGTAGCCAGGTTCAATATGGAAAAATAAGTGACACCTTGCCAGCAGCCCCATGCCCAGTGGTGACTTCATTTTCTGCATTCTGGTGAATGTTACATTTTTGCATCTGCATCTGAGTCTCTATAATCATTTATTATAGTTGCTCTCAAATGGGGTCACATTTACCACATTCACAAGTCCATATGAACGTCTTCCTCTTGTGGTATTCACAGCCTTGTGAATGGAAATTTTCTGAAAGCTCTGAGCGCACGAGTCGTCTACATGACTTCCCGTGTTGTAAACAAAAGTTCAAAACTTCCATTCAACGGCAGCATATTTCTCATGTCATTCCAAGCATGTGGAAATGTAGTGCATGCATTATATAGGGCGTACACGAACCTTGTCCCGTATCGATTCAGTAAGGGACAGTGCGTGGGACAATCCTGTATTATAAGCAACCACAGAGCTAAATAAAGGTCACCAAGTTTGCCATTTTAAATGCGGGTGTTTCCATGTGCTGTACCTTCAGTCTGAATATCAGGCAACTAATTACTTTAACACAACATATCTATCTTCTTTGCTAGTTTAGAACTGCATTTTGTTGTTATAGGCTACGTACAAAGCAGAAACTAATATTTACAGACAATACAGTAAAAGTATGTATTGCTAAATTAAGTAAATACTGCTATAAAACAACTTTCTGTAATACAGTTTTCTGAAACAAAACATTGAGATTGTTTAAGGGAACAGTTATAAATTTTGTTACTTTATAGACAAATAACAGCTTTGATTGTATTGCAGAAGAAAGTGAAGTCACTATTTGACACCAACATAAAAGCAGGCTGTCCTCTGTTTCACTGTCACACTATAAGTAACCTCTTCCCCCGAAGACCCCTCCCTCAGTCAATCCACCCAGCATTAGTAATGTGACCGGCCCAAGCTGTAGGTCTTTGTCCCCACTGTCTTCTGTTTCATTCATTGTCCCTGTATGGATGCTGGTGGGAAGGGCGTGTGCAGCAGGGGCAAAGCAGATGTCAGCGCTGAGGATGAATAGTGCCCTGAGGGGAAGGGGAGAGATGGTACAGCCTATATACCCCAGAGACCCTCACAGGGCAGGGCAGGGATCTGTTTCAAAGAGGAATCAACTTGTCCTTGGCTTCTGAATGACGCACACCCTCTCGAGGAGCACGAGGATACTAAAACCAGTGGAAAAACACGCTGAAGTACTGCACAGCTGTGTTTTCAGGGACATATTACAGGAACTTTCTAACTTGCAGATCCTGTCCGAAATACAAATAAAAAATAAAAAAAACAATGAAAGAAATCATTTGGTAACCATGGTAATTAGGGTTATGACCTACACATCCTAAGTTCCCAAACCCTTTAATAAACTTTAGGATAACCGAGCTGTCCTAACTTTTCCTTTTCCACCTGCAGCAGTGGCTTACTAATTAAAACTGCTGTTAGCTACGGTTAGCAAACAGCAGTGTTCACCAACAATAATGGTAGTATTGCCTAACAGTAGTTTATGCTAACAGGAGCTAACTGTAGTGTTCACAGTGGATGCTGGATACAGTACAGCCTGTGTCTGCTACCTTGGCCAACTGTCTTTCTTTATCTCCAGATTTAGTGTTGTTGTAAATTCCCCCCAAAAGACCGTCTTCTCTCTACAGATGTAACCAACACTGCGGACTCATTTGTCTTGAAGTTAAGTGCCCGTTGTTGTCTTTGCTCCACTTTTTGTATGTTTCAAAAAACAACTGTTATTTGTTTTTGCTTGGCGAGATATCAGTAGTGTCAGCCGCTAGGTAACAGACATAAAAGTTTATGAGAGGTTGGATTGAGCATTCAGGATTTCCCAACCTGAGACAGGATGAAATAAGATAAGACAGGTTAGCCTCTGTGATACCAAACTGGGAAAAATCTGATCTTAGATTCTTCCTTAACTTTTGACTTAAGATAGGAAGTTTCTGTAATATGGTCATTAAATATTTGGCCATGGACACATAATGTGTTTGTACCTGAAACTTACAGGGAAAGATTTCTGTTGTTGTTTTATTTAATGCTCTGCACCTAACGGTGATAATAAAACAGCTGAATCAATTATTTTCTTTGTGCTGGGGATGTCCTGGCAACCCTCTTTACCCTGCACCTGACTTTGAGAAGTCGTGAAGTACCCAAAATACACACAAAGCCCAGAGTGTGAGGGGCATTCGCAAAAAGGGCTGTGTGACTTATGCAGCTGCGACATAGCTTTTGTCCTTTAGGAGCATAAACACACACACACACATACACACACTGCAGGAGGGCTACCCTGTCATCTTGCTGGCAATAAAGCAGGTCCCAGATGTCTGCCCCCCCCCCCGTTAGCAGACGCACAGGCTCACACTGTCACTCACCACGGCTTTGTTCTCAGACAGACACTCATATATTGTTGGTACACAACATTCAGACTCTGTGGCAACATTTATGCACACAGACTCTGAGGACAGACCTAAGCCGACATGTCAAAGTTAAGTCTTCAGTCAATATTAAGGTCAATAACATGTCGAGGAAGGTAGCCTGACTTTGTTTAACATTATAAGCTTCAATTACATGGACAGTAACATTTAACTAATAATGAGAATAGACCAGTAAGTCAGAGTAATCAGAACAGAATAATCTGTTCATTAGGAAAATATTAGTGCCAAGCAGTATCGTCCAACAAAAGGTATTTTAGCCACTTAAAAAAAGATCCACTTAAAAAAAATCTATTTTAGAATATTTTCTCTGCTTTACTTTACCGCCAGACTGTTTTTTTCTGACGGGAAACTTACATTATATAAGCTAAATATCACTCTGTCCAAACCAACCAAACCCCATAGGTGAAATCAGTAATTTTACCTCTCAGTTCACTGGAGTTGCCAGACTTCCACTGCCTCGATCTGTTAGTTTGTTTATGTTGTTGTGTCATTTTGGTGTTTTAAAAGGATTGTTCAGATTCACCAAAGTCACACAATACACAAACAATCTAACAAATCAAGACAGCAATAGACCAGCAACTGCTGAACTAAAATGACTGATTTTGTCTATGGGGTTTGGTTGGTTTGGAGAGAGTAATCTTTGGCTTCTATAAAGGCAGTTTCCCATCAGAAAAGGCTGTCTGATGGCAAAGTAAAGCATGGAAAATATTCCCTAAGACCTTAAAAGATTTAGGGATTGTTGAACGTCTCAGTGGTCAAAGGGCTTGAAATTAGTTGTGCAAGTAAGTGTTTCAAAAGGCAGAACCCACTGAAACACTGACGAAATCAAAACCGCTGAGTCAAAAAAACGTATATTGTGCTTAAATGCCTTGAGGCACCTACGCACACATCTTATCTGATTACTTTCTTTAGAGTCCATGTAAACAGTTAAGTTGGAATCTCTAACCTGATCAGAAGTCATTCAGATTTGAGAAATGTTGACTGCAGCTACCGTATCATAGCATCACACCACAAGAATCTCACTGAGTATCCGCCTTATCACTTCCAGGTAATCAGCCACACCTTCCGGAACTTTCTGCCTAATCAAATCATCTCTACAGCGTGACCTCTGTTGCTATGTGGGTGGGAGGCGAGGGCAGAAAATATTACACTGCTGTTTCATCAGGGCTAAGCTGAAACTCCGCTGCAATTCTCAGATGACAGTTTGATGATCTTCTGACATATGTTGCAATGGAATTTGAATAAAGTGACTTAGTAATGTCAAAGGAGAGGTATGCTGATGTCTTATATCTCTTCATTTACATAAAATCATAATGAAGCTCATTTCCATAATTTTCCCTGCCTTGAGGAACTTTTAAAATGAACTGAAGCATAATTTGAGCCTTTTAAAAAGGACATTTAGGAGCTAAATCACCCCACGAAACAATATGTTTTTGCACTCACTCAGAAATCTACTTCTTGTTTTTCGGAGACGAATAAAACGTGTCAAAACATCTTGCTCAAATGAGTCATTGCAAAACCCCGTCCAGGGACGGATTGCAAAATCCTGTTAAATCTGGTTCACTTGTACTGTTTTGTTAGTGTTCAGTGATTTTTTTTTT